>CAOJBK013009996.1:0-17929 GCA_948294925.1 Codiaeum variegatum
GAGGACATGTGTGATGTATGCCCCCAAATAATGTCTTAGTATGTGGCAGACCTATACTAGAGCCAAGTAGAGCTTTTTAATATACTTGTACTTGAGTTCATGCATTAGCATTCTCTTACTCAAGTAGTAGATAGCATTTTCTTTGAGTGAGTCTGGGGCATTTTTTAGCTAGCATTAATTCCATGGCTTCTTCAATGATAGTTAAGTAGAGTAGTACAGGTTGACCAAGCCCAGGAGGCTGTAAGATTGGTGGACTCAGCAGATACTTTTTTATATGTTCAATGGTCTTCAGACACTCCTCACTCCATTGCTTTGAGGAATTCTTTTTTAATAAGTCAAATATTGGGCCATAGGGATCGGCTAGTTGGTGAATGAACCGACTAATATATTGAAGGTGACTGAGGAAGCCTTGTATTTCCTTTTCAGTTTTAAGAGGTGGCATGTCAAGGATGGCTTTAGACTTGGTTCGATCCACTTCTATGCCTTTCTTGCTAACCATGTAACCAAGGAACACTCTAGATGAGGCTCCAAATATGCACTTGTTAGGATTTAACTTGAGATTGTACTATTAAAGTCTAAGGAAGAACTTATCCAGTATTTGTAGATACAGTCCAGAAGTTGCACCTTTAACAACCATGTCATCGACATAGACCTCCACTTCTTTATGCATTAATTCATGGAAGATTATAGTAGCTATTCTATGATAAGTGGCTCCAACATTCTTTAGACCAAATGGCATTACTCTATGATAGTATATCCCCCATTCTATGATAAAAGCTATTTTCTTTATATTTGAAGGATAGAACAAGATCTGATTATACCCCGCGGCTAGATCGGTTAAGGAAACCATCTCTGAATCGGCTAATGCATTGACCAAGAGGTGTATGTGGGGTAATGGAAAATCATCCTTGGGGCATGCCTTATTCAAGTCTCAATAATCCACACACATTCTGACTTTACCATCCTTCTTCGATACTAGGACAATGTTAGCCAACCAGGATGGGTACTTAATCGGCTCAATGAATCTGTGAGATAGTTAATTGGTGACCTCTTCCTTGATCGAAATAGACCAGGCAAGCTTCATGCATATAAGCTTTTACTTGACAAGCATGCAGTCTAGGTAGGTTCGAATCATATGGACGATGATGCTTGGATCTTGTCTGGTCATGTCACTGGCTTGCTGGGCGAATCAATCTTCGAATCTTTTGATGATAGCCCTAGTATCCTATTTGTTTGAGCATGCAGATGCAATGTATGTGTTTTTAGGCATGTTATGAGTGCCATTATTTAAGGGCTCTTTAACTGCAGCTTTTATTTCATTTGTTATTTTATTCTCTTTTTCTATTTATTTGAGGTCAGATTCATCAATTGGAACAACAAGAGAAAACAAGGAAATAGGATCGTAACAAGAAAACTTGGATGTCTTATTAATAGAAATGGGGAAAAGGTCCACAGTTTCATCATACTCATAGTTAAATCCCAATGGACCTGTTACATCATCATCAGGTTCAGACTCAAAAGAGGACACAAAACTAGTAGTTAACTCTGACTCAAATTTGATTTTAGTTTCTAGTTTAGTCTCAGTTTCAGATTCATCTACTTCAAATGGACTCTCATCAAAACACCAGTTCTTTAGTTTCTCCTTGGCAGGCTTAATCAGTGTGGAGAGGTTAGATTTCTCATCTTTGTCTGTGAGAACAGCTATGTTGCCAAAGAGGATTGCCTCCATGTTCTCTTCGTAATCATTTATCGGATAGTACACAGGCTGGCAATCTTCAGTGGTCAGCTTCACATCAGAAAATAGCTCAAATCCAGGAATTCAGGTACCAGTGATAGGACAGATACATGGTTCAGGAAAAGTATAATAAGGAACTGTCTATCCTTTATTGAAAAAATAGCCATTAAGTGTTCTAAAATAGGGCCTTAAGATGATATCGACTTCACCCCCTTGTTTTGTGAATGCATAATTGTTTCTATCTTTAGCTTTCTTTTTTCAATCCCATCATCAGTAAGCTCATAGCCTAAGCCAAAAGGAGGAGTAAAAAACTTGATTTCATTGAAGGACTCAACTCCTTGTTGGTTTTTACCTAGGCCCATACCAGGAAAGTAGCCCATATGCTTAAGGATATTCTCGACCATTGGGTTAAAGTAAGGATCAAAATATAAGATGGGTGGTTCTTTCATATTCTCTATAGCATGAATGAACTGAACAAATAAGAAGCCGAATAACGGATATGTCAACAACTTGGGTTGAATCTCCAAGATGGGAACAGTGTTTGGGACTTCAGATTTTCCAGACAAATTGGCCTTAATGGTAACAATACCACCTTTAAATGGGAACTTGACCCTTAGGTGTAGAGTAGATGGCACAGCTTTAGCCTGATGGATCCAAGGCCTACCCAGGAGTAAATTAAAACATGATGGTACATTAATGACATGGAAAGGGACTTTGAAAGTAGTCGAGCCCATGGTGACGGTCAATGTAGCCACCCCAAGTACCTCTCTTTTGGAGTTGTCATAAGCCCTTACAATTTGGTCTTAATGAGTGAAGTCAATGGAAATTAACCCTAAACAGCTTACAACTTTCAAAGGGCAGACATTCAATGCAGACCCATTGTCAACTAAGGTTATAGGGACAGTCTTTTCCCTTATAATGACAGTTATATACATAGCATCATTGTGAGGATCCCTAAACAGAATCTCATTATCTAAGAAGGAAATAGTGGTTCCCTTTATGGAACTAGCGATCGACGCAACCAAAGTTTCAAGGGAGATGTCAGCTGATGTATAGGTCTAGCTCAACGCCTTACAAAGAGCTTAACGATGAGGATAAGAAGACATTAGTAAATTCCATATTGAGATGTTATCTTGTGTCTTCTTCAGTTGTTTTAATATGGGATCCTCGTCGAGTTCAGGAGTCCCTCTATTCAGAGCCACTGGTTGGCTTACCGATGAGGCAATAGTAGGAGCTTGAGGAATTCAGCCACTTCTAGTTATAGCATCTATCTCTTAGCCCAAATTCCTCAAGTCTGTGATGACACAATAATAATCATGGTGAATTAACCTTATTAAGGAAGTTTGGCCAATTAAAGGTGAGCAATTTGGGGAGAGCGACCTCTTTAAGGAAGATTGGCAATCTCCGGTGTAATGGAAATTGCTTAAAGGCATGGCATTAGTGATGAGATCATTTGAGTCACCCTCCTCAAATTCATTCAATATTGCATTGACATTATGTTCAGGAAGGGGATTAGTGCCAATGTTGACCTCAGGCAGTAGATGTTTTTTAATATTGATGACATCTTAGATCTTACGGTGAAGGGCCTTGCAATCATCAGTTTTGTGCCCAAGCCCTTGATGATAGTCACAAGTCTCATTCAAGTTGAAGTTTTTCAGTAGAGGACTGGGAATAGGCTTGGGCTCCAATAGCTTGAAAGTGTTTTTTTCCAAGCACTGTCTAAAGAGGTAGCTCAGAGTTAACCCTTTTAAACTAGAAAACTCCCTTCTCTGTATCTGAGGTGGTTTGTGGGTTGTAATTGCATTAACCCAGCTATCTTTTTGTGTATTAGATGTTTTCTTAAAATGAGAGGATGAGGCATAGGTTTCATCCTTAATAAGGCAAGATTATATTACATCTTCTAGGTGAGAACCAATAGTAACCAAAGCATTAAATTCAAGAAAATGATGTGTTATCATTCTGTCTCAAAACACAAATAGTAGGTTCTTGAAATCTATGTCAATCTGCTCAGAATCATTTGCCTATTAAGCATCTGGGATGGTTTCTCCATCCATCTAGAAATAAAAGCCGGGAATGTCTCTTTAGGCATTTGTTTGGTTATTTTGAGATCTCTTCTCTTGATATCAACCTATTAATTATACACATATTACTTCATAAAAGCATCATAGATGGATTCCTAGGTTTATTTCTTGGAATCCTCAAATTGTGCGAACTAGGTTAGAGTCGTGCTGCTGATCGACTATTGGAAAAGCTTAGCAAAGAGCTCATTTTCCACCCCCATAGGATGAAGTTCCCCATCATAGATTCTTAAGTGGGCTTCTGGGTAAGAGGTGCCTTTAAACTTCTCAAACTATGGCATCTAAAATTTTAGGGGAAGACTAGCCTTAGGGAAAGGGCTCAATGCTTTGATGTCTATGACCTTTTCCTTCTTCTTAAGGGCTTGTAAGTCCCTTTCTATTTCTTCATATTTCTTAGTCATATCCTTAAAGAAGGGATGGTCTTCGACCCCTTTTGGGAAAGGATCCGCAACAGGGGTGACAGGAGTGTTATTCCCAGGGCCAGATTGTGGGTTCAGAACAATCACCTCATCAGCCAGAGTATCAGAGGTAGCGAAAGCATGGTTGGTGGGTTGGATCCTGACTTGTCTTAGCATGTTTTGTACCTTGCCTAGGATAGCTTATTCTTGGCTTTGCATCATTGTAGTGTGAGTCCCTTATTAGAATTCCATGTCATCTTCATATCTTTGCGTAAAGGCAGCAAGTATGCTAACAAGATCGGTTGATGCAGATGTAGCAAGTGGAGCTTACGGTGTAGGTGGAGCAATAGGGACACCAGTGGAGGTGTCAGTAGGAGCACTGCAAGTGGTGGCATCAGTAGCATGAGGTGGGATGAGGTTATCTCTGGTTAATATGATAACCATTTGGGATAAGGGAAAGAAAATGGAGTATCATCTTTTTGAAAGAAACAGGTGGTGTAGGCAGGTAAAGAGAAAGGTATTTTAAAAGGTTTGGTTTTCTGTTTGGAACAATGCACTTTGTCCAATTTTAGTTTTTAAATGTAGTGATGCATGCATGTATGCATGAATGAAAAAGGTTTCATGATGACAACATTATAGAGTCCATTAGGGTACATGCGACCTAAGGTCATCTCTAATCATTACATGATGGTGGTGGTTTAGTGGTTCCCTATAAGCTAAAGGTCTCGACACACCTAACCACATGTGTACTAAGGAGACCCGCGTGGGTCAAAGGCTATATGTACCTCGTTATTCTAACTGAAAGGATCAGCTGTAGCACCCTGGAGTTGGATGATATTGCTATCGGCAAAGCAGTCATAATTAAGGAAGTTCACTCAATGCTACTCTCTATCTGGGTTTTCCTAATATACAAGTGCATAAGAAGTGATGCATGAGAACTTACTTTTGCATTATTTCGGGCAAAAATTTTGTTATTCAGAAAATAACCCACTTAGTTTTTTGTCAGTTTTGCCAAACATCCCCAGTGGAGTCGCTGGTTGTGAGGCCCCGCCTGAATGGCCCGTGGGATTTCCCCCTGAAGAGCGCACCTAAAAACCTTCTATAAGACTCGAAGGAAACCTTTTGGATTGTGCTTTCGAGGTGTCATGGATTGTGGATTTGGTTCCCACATTTATGCCCCCACATGTGTCTGTTGGAGTGCACGTTGTGTGTGAAGTGATTAGAGTGGCCACTTAATCTTTTAGAAAAATTAGTTTCATTCTAAGGTGATTAAGAAACCATTTTTATTTAACTCCATTTTAGAAAATTTTTAGTTTTCTATCCAATTAAAAAAGATAGTCCTTTTTGAAACCAATAGGGATTCGTGGTTTCATGATCTGAAAACATTTTAATAAAATAGTTTTTGTACCATTTTAATTAAAACAAGATTTTGGCCCAAAAAAATCATGCAAGTTTAGTTAAAAGGATTAGTTTTCATGTATGCATAAGCATTTATATCAAATGAATGCATGAACATGCCATCATGCAAATGACATCCATAAAGCAGTAAAGACAATAGATTTTCCAAGGGTTCTTCCTCTAGCCTAATTCAGGTTCTAGGGAAGGCATAGCACCCCAAATAAAAGTGATAAAGTTTATACAAGAAAAACCATTGAATCAGGAAATCTCCTCTCCAGTCTTATGATCTGGGAGGAGCACACATTCCCCAAAGTACATACATTAACAGAACATATAGATATAAGAAAATTGCATAATGAACAAAATCACAACAGATGATGAAATAATACAAATGAAATAAAATAAACATATACGAAAAAAAGAAAAGAAAAAGTTTGGAGTTGAAGCCTTGAATGGCTTGCCGGCGTATCCTTTTGAATGGGAATCAAACCCCACATCGATCTCCCTTCTCGTGAAAGGTGGGGGTTATTCTGATAACAATGGGGTGGTTGGTTTGTTTAGTAGCTAATTGATTTTATATTATTAAAAATAATTAATTGAGAAGGCTATTAATTAATTTTGATACTTGATTAATGAAAATTGGATTTGAATATACCTAAATTGATTTTAGGGTTTGGTTGATTTTAATTATGAAAATGATTTTCATAAAATTGCCTTAATTTTGAATTAAAGGGCTTAATAATTGTTCTAAAAACATGCCTTTGGTATAAATTAAAGGGCTTAAAGCAGATATTTGATTAAAGTTAAGAAATATACTATACGGTGTTTACCTTTTGGGTGGGTTGGGAATTGGAGGGTCTGACGGTTTGACAAAGTCGAAGTTGGTCTCTTCTGTGTTCAAGGAGTACTGATTGAGTGTCTGAACTATGCTGGTATGAACTGGATTAAATACTGATTGGACAAATTGATTGTCTGTAGTGTCCGAAATCGGAGTGTTTGTAGCGTTTGCTATTTGAAAATTGTGTTTTTTAGGCTTGGAATATAGTAAAATATCATAAAAGGGTGTCTGGTGGGTGTCTATAAGTGTAGTCTGAGAGCTCTAAAAAGTTGGTAAAAAGGTTTGAACCCGAGTTTGTTATGGAGAGTCGAATTTATAGAGAAACGAATTAGAAAAAACCCTAAATGGCTTGCGCATGCGTTACACGCTTCACGCATGAGCATGGGCTTTTACGCATGCGTGAAGGTCTTGATGCATGCATTGAAGACTTCATGCATATTTAAAGTCGTTTAAGCATACGCCAAGTCGTTTTGGGCCTGGGTTCTTCTTGGGTCTGATTTTCTAGGTCTAGTTTGGTTCGATCCAATTCAGTTTTTTGGGTTTTCTAGGTCCGTTTGAAGTCTTATTTAAGCCCGGTCAGATCTATTGAGCTCGTAATAATAGGCCGGATGCAATGGTGTTAAAATGAGGATTCATATAATGCTATCAAAGCTAGCCGGTAGATCCAACCGATAAGAAATATCTCCAACTCTCTCTAGAATCTCAAAAGGGCTAATGTACCTCAGTGAAAATTTCCCTTTCTTTCTAAATCTCATCACATCTTTCATTCGTGGGACTTTTAAAAATACATGATCACCAATGGAAAGATATTAATCTTTTCTTTTCAGGTTTGCATAGCTCTTTTGTCGACTAAAAGCTGTTTTCAGCCTTTCCCTGATGAGAGGTATCTTCTTAGAGGTATATTGAATCAATTCAGACCCTTTAATGTACTTTTCACCTATCTCATCCCAACATAAAGGTGAGCTACACTTCCTTCCATTTAATGCTTCGTAGGGTGCCATTTTAATCACACTGTGATAACTATTGTTATAAGCAAAATCAATTAATGATTAGTGTTTATCCTAATTGCCCCCGAAGTCTAAACTACACAATCTCAACATATCTTCTAGAGTTTATATGGTTCTTTCAAATTGTTCATCCGTTTGAGGATGGAAGGCTATACTAAAATCTAGGTCGGTGCCTAGTGATTCCTATAATTCTGCCAAAATCTAGATGTAAATTGTGTCCCTCAATCAGAAATGATAGAGACTGGAACTCTATGGAGATGTACAATTTCATTAATGTATAATTGGGAATATTGAGTTATTGAGTAAGTGGTTTTAACTGGAAGGAAGTGAGTGGATTTTGTCAACTGATCAACAATTATCCAAATTGAGTAATGTTCACTTGAATTTCTTGGTAACCCAACTACAAAGTCCATGGCAATTCTCTTCCATTTCAACTCTGGTAGTGATAATTGTTGAAGCAACCCTGAAGGCTTTTAGTGCTCAAATTTAACTTGTTGGCAAGTCAGACATTTTGCTACAAACTCCGCTATATCTCTTTTCATCTCATTCCACCAATAGGAGCTTTTCACATTGTGATACATTTTAGTTGCACCTGGATGTACAGTGTAGACAATATAATGATCTTCTTTCATAATTTGTTCTCACAGGTCATTTGTTGCTGGAACACATAACCGAGCATTATATCTCAATATGCTATTATCCATAATAAAACTAAGAGCTTTTCCAGCTTCCACATCATGTTTCAACTTTACCAACTGAGGATCTTTATCTTGTGCATCTTTCATTTGATCAATCAAATGAGGTTTAAAATGAAAATGAATAAAAAAAACTTGCAAATCAGTTACCTCAAATTGAATACCCATATCAAACAAACTTTGTATTTTTTTTTGCCAAGGTTCTTTTGAGCACCTGAATGTGAACCAAACTCCCTGCTGATTTTCGACTCAAGGCATCTGCTACCATATTTGCTTTTCCTGGATGGAACAAAATATCATAATCATAATCTTTTAGCATTTCCATTCAATGCCTCTGCCTAAGGTCTAAATCTCTTTGCTCAAAAATATACTTCAAGCTCTTGTGATTAGTGTAAATCTCACTTTTTTTGCCATATGAGTAATGCCTCTAGATTTTTAAAGAAAAAAGGGATAAGGTTTAATTTTGATCCTAACTTTTATCAGGTATACCACATCATCCCTAAACATTTTTGAAGGATCAATTAAGCCCCTAACGTTATGAAAAATGGTGGAAATTAGCCCAATATTGTTAATGGGTGCCACATCATCAAAAATGGGTGTCACATCATCAAATTAATAATGTTGGACTAATTTGCACTATTTTTCATAACATTAGGTGCTTAATTGATCCTTCAAAAATGTTTAGGGGTGATGCAGTATACCTGATAAACGTTGGGGTCAAAATTGAACCTTTTCCTAAGAAAAAACAATCACTGTCATCTTTAAATCATGGGTCGGGTAATTTAAATCATGCTTCTTTAATTGTTGTGAAGTATAAGCTATTACCTTTCCTTATTACATTAGAACATAACTAAGTCCTACCCTTGATGCATCACAGTAGACTGTATACCCCCCCCCCCCTCCCCCCCTCTTCTGAAGAAAACTAGAGCAGTAGTGAGATAAGTTTCAAGTCTCTATAAACTTTCTTCACATTCATCCGACCATTGGAATATCATCTATTTTTGAATGAGTCTGGTAAAAGGAGAAGCTATCTTAGAGAAATCTTTAACAAATATTCGATAATAATAGGCTAAACCCAAAAAACTTCTGATTTCATTCACATTGGTAGGTCTAAGCCAATTTAAAATTGCTTCCACCTTCTTTGGATCAAATTGGAGTCCATCCTTACTAATTACATGCCCTAGAAAGCAAACTTTATCAAGTCAAAATTCACATTTTGATAACTTGGCATATAATTAATGTTCTTTCAAAGTCTACAAGACAGTTTAGAGGTGCTCTTCATATTCTTCTCAGCTTTTTTAGTACACTAAAATATCATCAGCAAAGACAATGACAAACTTGTCCAACTAGGGCTTGAAGACCTGATTCATCAAATCCATAAAAGTAGCAGAAGCATTTGTTAACCCAAAAGGTAAAACTAGGAACTCATAATGACCATATATGGTTCAAAATGTTGTCTTGGGCACATCTTCTTTTTGAATTCTAAGCTAATGATAGCCTGATCTCAAGTCTATCTTGGAAAAATGACTTGCCTCGTGCAACTGGTCAAACAAGTCATCTATCCGAGGAAGAGGGTATTTATTTCTAATAGTGACTTTATTGAGCTGCCAATAATTAATATAAAGTCACAAATCCCATCTTTCTTTTTAACAAAAAGAATCGATGCACCCCAAGGTGAAGTGCTAGGGCAAATAAACCCTTTATCAAGTAAATCCTGCAACTGTGTCTTTAATTCTTTTCAGCTTAACATGAGCCATACGATAAGGAATAATATAAATTTGATCAGTCCCTGGTGACATCTCAATCGAGAACTCAATCTCTCTTTCGAGTGGTAACCCTAGAAGTTCTTCAAGAAACACATTTAGGAATTCATTAACTACTGAAATTTGCTCTATTCCTATAACTTCCGCACTATCATCCTTGACATATGCCAAATACCCTTGGCATTCCTTTTGTAGTAGTCTTCTAGCTTCAATGGCAAAGATTAAATTATAAGAAATTTCACTTCAATCTCCTTGATACTCAAATTCTTCCCCAAAAGGAGGTTGAAACACCACCTTCTTATTATGGAAATCAAGATTAGCAAAGTGTCTTCATAACCAATCCATACCTAGAAAAACATCAAATTGTAACACATATAACTCTATAAGTTTAGCTTCCAATATTTTGTTAGAAATTCCCACCTTACAAGCTGGGAAAACACTTTGAACTACTACTTCCTCCCTTAAAGGAGTAGTCACTATCAATGGATTTTTAAACAATTCACAAGTAACAGATACTTTTTTAGCAAAATAAAGGGATATGAATGAATATATAGCTCCAGAGTCAAATAGAACTCGCACATCAATAGTATGAATAGAAAGAATACATGTAATCATGGTATTAGATCCCTGAGCTTCACTCTATATCAAAGAAAATAATCTTCTTTGACCTCTCCCTTGAAAAGCCTTACCAGATATTTGTCCAAAAGTCTGCCCAGTACTCTTTCCCATCTCTATACCTCTACCAACATTACCCCTACTAGTAGATGTACTTCCTACTCTTTCCATTTAAATAATGGGTTGAGAAGTCCGTGGATTGTGAGCAGTCAGAAATGGACAATCTCTAACAAAATGTCCCTGATTCCAACATTTGTAACAAGCTCTAGTGTCTCTGTGGCACTATCCCTTATGAAATTTCCCACAAGATGGACATAATGGTGTACAAACCCTGAAAGGAATAGAAGAAGGTGCACTCCAACTAGTCTATGAAACTGAGACAGAAGCACTTTGCCTAGATTGAGATCTCCCCTACTGAGTCCTACAAGGCCCTATATATTGACTAGCTGTAAGAACCCTCTTGGGCCTACGATCACCTCTGCTCTATCTAGAAGAAACCTCTATTTTTGCCTTTTTATTCTACTCTCTTTTTCCCTCACTTCTATCTCTTTGTCTTCAATCATTCTAGCTTTATCTACAAGCTATAACTACGTCGTAAAAGACGAAGGGGCAAGGATTTTATAAATATAAGGAGCCAAACCCCTCTTCAACCTTTCAATACATGTAGCCTCATCCAGAACTAAAGTTGGAGCAAACTTGCTCAATCTAGTGAATTGCTTATCATACTCGGAAATGGTTTAGTCATGAGCCAGCTCAAGTCTTTCAAATTCTACTAATCGGTTTGTTCTTTCACTATTTGGAAGGAATTGATTAATGGTCAATTCTTTGAATCTCCTCTAGGTCATTCCAAGATCCACTTGGAGTAGCTCGACTATACTCCTTTTATACCATGCCTTATCATCCTCCTTCATCTAGTATCCAGCATACTCAATGGCTTTTCTATTAGAAATTTGAGTAATTTCCATTTTATCCTCCATATCTTCTAGGAATTCTATAAGATCCTCTCCACCCTTATATTCCATTAGTTTCAGCTTCATAAATTTTCATATGGAACTTCCTACACTATTCGGACATCTAGTAGTGGTAGAGGTACCACTAGAGGGATGATTGGGGTTGTTGGGGCAGTGGGAGGCAACAGGTGCTACAAGATTAGGAGGAACAGGAACCACCAAAGTAGGAGGAGCAGGTGGAACTTGCTACTACCTCTTCTGAAGTAATTGCTACTGAAGCATCTCATTTTTCCTCTAAAGTTGTGCTAGTTGTTATGCCATTTCATTGTCATTCACTCATGGCACAAGAGGAAGTGGAGGAACTATATTAGTCCCAGTTTTGTTTATTGATCCTTCCTCGGATGGAACTCACCGCGGGTGACCATAGCCTCTGCCTTGCCCTCGACCAGATCGGGGATGTAAATCGATAAGCTGATAATAAGAAACATAATAGATTTAGAATATCAATATCGATAATGCACGTTGATCTATGCTAATAAAAACATAACAATGTATAGAATCATATGCTACATAGTTTTTCCTAGACAAACTATTACTCTGATACCAATTTTGTCACAACCCCCAATCGGAGATATGACGGTCCTAGGGTATGGGTAGGCTTAAGGCCACCAAATACCCATAGAGCCCCAATTCTCAGTCTTAACCATGATCAAGATATCAATTATCACATTAACATAGCACATATTAGAAATTGCTAGATTTTTACAAAAAATTCGACGAAGTTCTGCCTAAAATTGGGACTAGCTTCCTGAAATAAAAATAGAAGATGGTACTTCTAAAGTCATTTTCAAAGCAATATCAATATAAATGTCCCCTTCTAAGTCCCCAAAACATTGTACCACACCACTTCATAAAATATATCATTTACAAATATAGGTCAAATTCTATCTTTTTTTATACTATGGAGCATTCTAGATCAAATTGCATAAATATATACATCAGGTAATGTATTTAATAGTACATGCTTCTGGTGGAGAATATGTAACCAAGAAGGTCAAGTATTTCTAGGCTAGTCCTTGCCAACCATAGCTCCTAAAATCATCAGAAATTATAAATATGAGCTTTCATCTCAGTGAGTTTATGCATATGCCAATCCAGTGGAACAAGATATCAATATCATGTGACAATAAAATATATGGTTATAAATAAGTAATATAGGCTAAAAATAAAATCAAATATTTCATATGAACAAAACTTAAACATTTAACATAACGTCACTATAGGTGGGATGCAAATGTCACCCATATAGTGTCGTAACAAAACGGTCACAAAAGTGTCCTAAAATCGGTGAGGGAATCATGCCACTTTGAATACGTATGTTTGGCTGAGCATACGCCCAGAGCATATAGTCCTCTCTAGCTAGGACATTAATAAATCTGACTATATCAGTTCAGCCACTTATGCACAAGCCTAATGGTATAAATCCCCATTAGTATGAGTGTTCTATCATAAACATATTGATAATGTCAAATCAATAACTTAATGGCTCAAATAGCTTAAGTAGCAAAGGTAACAATTTAGATTTCAATCAATAGTTAAATGGTCCAGCACACTGAAATGTGATACTGGTTAAATAATCTCAATGAGATTTAAGAAACATAATAATAAGATTAGTAAGTATTAAAATGTCAAATAATAAGGCTTTTTGTTAGGTTGCCAAAACTATACCAAGTTAGAAATTTGGTCATTTTGCATTAATATAACACATAAACTTACCTTTTAAACCTCAATTTGCTCAAATAAGTTTTCCGATCCTTAATCCTAACTCGCCGATCCTACTGACCTACGAACGAATTTACTAGAAATTACTATATAATCAATGCTTAATTATTTAAATATTATATATATATATATATATGTGTGTGTGTGTGTGTGTGTGTCTGTGTGTGTGTGTGTGTGTGTGTTGTGTGTGTGTGTGTGTGTGTGTGTGTGTGTGTGTCAAAAATATAATTCTAAAATAAATATTCAAATAGTCATATGTATCAAAAGCTAATTAATAATTTATTAAAACATGGTAATAATCGACTATAACTGATTATTCCTCGATTATTCGTCGGCATTAATTTTTTTATAAAATTGGTATCAATAGAGCTCCAATAGGATAAAAAATACAAATTTAATTTCTTTGAAAATTTTTCTACAGCGTTTCAACCAAAAATTATATCGATTATTATGTTAGAAAACTAGTAAATTTGAAAATTAGGTATTTTAGAACAATCTCCATAATTTGTAAAAAATTAGTTTTATGAAAGCTTAAAAAATAAGGAGTAGGATGGTACCAAAATCACTTATAACGGAGGTCGGAGTCGCTCGAAATAATTCGTTGAAGTTTAATGCTTTAATTTTCTTCCGTGCCCCTTATTTCTTCTTCTACTATTTTCTATTAAGAAGTAAAATTTTTATTGTTAATATACAGCAGAAGAAGAAATAAGGGGCACGGAGACATAAAAGATTTAATGATTCCTTATTAGGAATAGTTGAGTCCATTTTGTGTGATGGACCAATTTATTTCTCTTGTTATCCTAATCTCGCACTATCTCTTTCTAATCCTAATCTTCTAAGTACTTTAACCTGGCTATAGTTTCAAAAATATATTTTTAATAACTATAGTAATTTTAGTATGCCATTTTTGAGATATAACAAAGTTCATTGTAGGATTACCACCCTTATTTGCTGAAAGGGTAAAAGAAAGACTAAGAAAAGGTCATGGATTTCTCCAATATGAAAGATATACTTATGGAGAATTAGTAGCAGAAGTAGTAGCTGAAGGGATCAGTTTATGTAATGAAATGAGATTACATAAGCAAATTAACAAAGCTACAGAAAAAAGTTTGCTAGGAGATTTATATGAGCAAATTGGTTATTCACCAATGTATTCTTATAGAAAGAAAAAGGATTATCATCCTAAAAAATTTAAAGAAAAGGATTATTATTATCCTAAAAGGTCTTATAGATCTTACAGAAAATTAAAAAAAAATTCTAAAAAAGATGACAGAATTTTTATCTTTCATTTGTAAAATAAGTTTGAGTTTGCAAGTTTGAGTGTGCAAGTGTGAGTGTGAAAGTTTGTATCATTCCTCAATCTTCAAGTGTGTCTTCTATAAGTATTCATAATAAAATTCATATTTCATGCCTATTGTTCCTCGTGGTTATAAAAACATTCTTGAGTATAATTCTTTACGTCTAGAATTTGAAATTCAAGACTGTAAAGATATTATTGATTTTCAAACCCACGAAAAATATTTAAAAAATCTTTAAAAATATTTTTTGACAGATGATAAAATATTTCTTGAAAAATTAAATAAATCAAAGAGGATCATCAACGGAGCTAGAAAAAATCGTTGACAGTGATCTTGATACGAAATGGAAAGACTCTTTCAAAATCTAGGTAATTTTATTAGTGGCACTACAAATAAGAAGAACAAAAATAAAGAAATATTTCTTATAGAAAATAGTGATCAAACTTTAAACAATTGGAAAATTTCTGAAGTCTCATCTTCTTTTATATATTAATCCAATACTTCTTTTCTATTCAAGTCTGATTATATCATCAAGACTGTTTAACAAGCTTTTCCTATTCATGATGAATTCAGTTCATTCAGCCTCTTATCAGAGGATTTAGTTCAAAAACATTTAGAAAAATATTCTTTTCTTCATACTGGAATGATTCAGGTAGCAGTTAAACCTGCTACAGGCTTGGTTTAAATACCTCTGTTGTCTTATGTGTCAGAGATAGAAGACATAAAAGATTTAATGATTCCTTATTAGGAATAGTTGAGTCCACTTTGTGTGATGGACCAATTTATTTCTCTTGTTATCCTAATCTCACACTATCTCTTTCTGATCCTAATCTTCTAAGTGCTTTAACCTTAGATGTTAGAACACATGGTTATGATATGTTGCCAAGATCTGAAAATATAATTCTTATAAATAGAATTCATTATAAAGCCATGAATTCTACTATTCCTTATTTAAAGGAAGACACTATCAAATTTGGTTGTCCAAAGGGTAAGAAAACTTTGTTTCTTACTAATTTAGCCAAAGGAAATTTGATGGTTCCCAAAACTATAAATTGGACTGATGTGCAGTTACCTGAAAGATGGTTATTAGAAGAAGCAGTTCCAATTCAAAAAGAATAATCTTGTCTTATAGACGATATAATTGAACAAACTTATGGAAGCATTGAAATAGCTTTTTCAAGGGCTGGTTCAAGAGCTAGATCTGTGATACTTCAACCAGGGAGATATTCTTGTTCATCCTAAACTAGACCATATTCCATTCCTATTATTCCAAGAAGTCCTCCTTTAAGAAGGTCCTCTTCTTTTATTGGTCTAAGAAGATCAGAAGAAAATATAGACTTGCCACAATATAGGCAAGAAGGTGAGGGTAATGACTCTCAAGGGCTTGCAAGTCCATCTGCATCTGATATGGGTTAAGACTCATCTAGTATCATATTAAACCGTTTAAATTTAGCGGTAATTGCTAAAGAAGAAACCATCTTTAATAAGTGGTTCTTAACAACCTTTAGTGATAAAATGCAAAATTATTATAGAACAAAATATATTGCTTATAAAAGCAAAGAAGGAGAAAAAAGTTTTGAAGGATTTCTTCAACATGTTCTAAGGTTGAAAAGGATACCTTTTCCTAACTTCTTCAACCTGCAGTTTATTGCAAATGTAGAAACTGCTTATAAAAATTATATCACTCCTAAAGGGAAGATAATTAAAAGTGTTCATCCTCCAGCCTGTGAATTATCTTATTCACATGAAGATCAAAAAGGGATATGTTCTCCTTTTGTGACGGGGAAGGAGGCTATTACAGGAATACAGAGTGTTATTACAGAGTGTTATTCAGCAAAATAACTACTCTAATCTATTCTTGCAATCCTAAGGAGAATAATTAAACAGAGTAGAAAATAAATTAATCTCCTTAAAACCAATTGGTTATATTCCAAAAGGCGAAGGAGCCTCTTTATCAAAAATTGAGAAAAGGGTCTTATTTAGGCCTATGGAGTCAGAGTCTATTAGCTTAAAAATAGCCAAAGATGACAAAATGGAGATGATAGAAGAATTAGTAAAAAGACTTTCTAATTTGGAAGTCAAAGATAAAAAATAAAAGGGTAAAATGGAAGAAGAAAGGGTTATAGCCCCTCTGATTGAAAAAGAAAATGAAAACACTGAAAAATCAAAGTCTGAAGATTCTGAAAGGTTTATTGATAACCTTGAAACTAAATCAGACAGGTTTATTAACAACCTAGAATCTGAAGAGTTAGAAAATTTATTAAAAATCTTGAATCAATGTTTATTGAATAATCATCAAAAGAAAATCAGATAAATAGGATTAAGTATCCTAAAAATCCATCACAGCCTTATTATCCAAGGCCTTCTCCTATAAATCTTCTTTATGAAGATCCTGGAGTCAATTTTATCCATTATGATGGAACACCATTGTTGAATGGAATTTAGATGGATTATCTGAATATCAAATTAAAAATATCATACATTATATGACTATGTATGCTACAACTGCTAGAATAAAAAATAATGATGATAAAACTATAGCTCAGGCTATAGTAGCAGGATTTATAGGCCAACTTAAAGGTTGGTGGGATTTCTATTTATCTGCAGAATCCAGAACTTTGATCATGGAAGCAGTTAAGCAAGAAGCAGTAAGAATCCCATCAGGAAATCCAGGTGAAGTAGATAGATTCGTTCAAAGAACTATAGGAGATGCTATCAACACACTATTATATAACATAGTGTTGCATTTCATAGGAGCTTCCTCGCCTTATTTAGACAGGACTCATGATCAGTTGATGAACTTGAGATGTCCAGACTTATCCCATTTCAAATGGTATAAAGATATCTTTTTCACTACTGTCTTTACTAGAGAAGATAATAATAGTGAATTCTGGAAGGAAAAGTTCATTGCAGGATTACCACCCTTATTTACTGAAAGGGTAAAAGAAAGACTAAGAAAAGGTCATGGATTTCTCTAATATGAAAGATATACTTATGGAGAATTAGCAGCAGAAGTAGTAGCTGAAGGGATTAGTTTATGTAATGAAATGAGATTACATAAGCAAATTAACAAAGCTGTAGATAAAAGGTTGCTAGGAGATTTCTGTAAGCAAATTGGTTATTCACCAATGTATTCTTATAGAAAGAAAAAGGATTATCATCCTAAAAAATTTAAAGAAAGGGATTATTATTATCCTAAAAGGTCTTATAGATCTTACAGAAAATTTAAAAAAATATTCTAAAAAAGATTACAAGCCTAATAAGGCTCCCAAGGAAGTAAACAAAAAGACTTCAACTTCCAAGAAATAAATAATTTGTTACAAATGTGGAAAGCCAAGTCATTATGCAAAGAAATGCAAAGTAAAGCAACAA
>CAOJBK013010143.1:0-19168 GCA_948294925.1 Codiaeum variegatum
TTCCTTCCATTCAATCGTCAATCTCTCTTTACTGCAACAACAATGGAGCTATTTCTCAGGAAAAAGAACTAAAGTCTCACCAAAAATCCAAACACATGAAAAGGAATTTCCACATTGTCAGAGAAATCATTAGGAGGGGCAATGTGGCCATGTAGAAGATAGCATCAGCTGATAACATGGCTGATCCACTGAATAAAGCTATGAGTCATAAGCAGTTAGAGTTTCATCTTATGAAGATGGGACTGAGATACTATAGTGAGTGGCTCTAGGATTAAATCTAGTGCAGGTGGGAGATTGTTAGACCTATATACCCTAAAGCTCATTATAAATGTAATAATTAAATCCCAATGGCAATAAAATATATAATTTATTTAAATGAATTCCACATTTATTATAATTTATATATGTTCCATTAGTGTTTTGTATGAGAATCTATTCTTAAGAAGTTAAGAATATATGTGACAGATTCTCATTGTCGTGATGCTATGAAATTGGTTCATGGTCATAGAATTATCGATTGGGACATTGATAATTCAAAACACCATCATTGCTATTGTCATCCATTATAAGTGTGTGATACTTATGGTAATGGAGGTAGTGAGTCTCATGCTACAGACATGTGTTGTCATGACAACATGTTCATGTGATGAGTAAGTTGAACAGGTGACGTTTGACGATGAATACTTAGGTTTTACCATAGTCAATATTTAATCATCTAGGTCATAGTTGTGCATATAGTCCTTTGACTTGAGGTGACATTTATCTAATATATTGGTGGATATAATTTGTTACTGCTTATATACTTCTGCTAGCCATGCTAGGGAATATAGCATATGGTGGTTGCACCCAATGATATCTTGAGATAAATATTCTCCAAGAAAGAATTCATTAACTTGGGTAAACAAGAAAGGAATCTGATGACTTCTAGTTCTCCTCGATATGAAATCTTTGGCCAAGGTGGATAAGATTCTTTAGAAAGTTATTTCTAGCAGGAATAAAAAATGTTGAGGATTAGAACTTAGAAGTGGTCATATGATCGATGCATATAGGGTTTGATGAATCCATGACCCTAGCTATGATTAGAAATTCATAATGAAGGGACTCGAGTTCATGGTAACTATGACCGATGGTCCAAGTTATATGTTCATTGACTTGATTGTCAATATTCATTCCCATTTAGGTAGTAGCGATATTATATGCTAGACATCACTCATAAAATACGGGACCATGTATGAAATGGGATTCTATACAAGGATAAAGAAAAAAGTGTTTTTCCTATCTCGTTGCTATTTAGGACATGAACCTAGTGAATCACACACTGTAAAGTATTGAACAAGCATTGTGTAATGATATTATATTTAATACTTAATTGAATTTTTTAATTGAATATTAATTATAATCAAATTGAATCTGTGATTAAATTCACACAGACCCTGGCATGTCTTGAAGTTCATTTCAAAAGAGTGTATTCAATTTAGTTGATTTTGTATAAGTTACAAAATGTCAAGGACTAAATTGAAAATGGTTTTGGACTTAATAAAGTTGATTAGTTAAGTGATAACTAATTATGTAGGATTTTTTCACTAACTAAAAAGGTGATGCCAACTCATACTCCACTAGCCTTTATCATGATAAGTGTTTTATGCAATTCACTTTGTCATGACAAATATCCTAATTTGTGGAGGAGAGTGGTGACTCACCTAGTTAGTGGAAGCTCTCTAGATACAAAAGGTGAAAATAAATTTTTTCCTAAGTAACGTTAAGTAAAAATTCACCAAAGGCATTTCCATATTTTACGAGTTGAGTGTTAGAGAGTTTTTGAAGTGTTCAAAAGACTTTCTTTTCTTCTCTTCTCATAGTTCTAGATTTTACCTATGTTAATGGAGTTCATGACATAAGACACTCCCTTGTTCCTTAACTTGGTGTTGAGACTTGAACCTAAGCAAAAAGGCAACCAAGAGAGTTCAAAGGATCAAGTCTTACATCAAGTAAAAGAGGCCTCAAGATTGCTTATGCATGGTGTGAGATAGCTAAAGGCTTAGCAATTGAGGAGATCAACGAAGTAGGGGGAAAGATATTTGATACATTTCTACTCTTCTTTGTGTTGTTTTGTGTTTTTGCACAAAATTGGCAAGATAAAGTCTTGTTGGGTATATGTGTGGACCAAAAGGTCTTTAAGTGATTTAATAAAAGATTTGTATTTAATCACTTGAACTATTTTTGTTAAAAGGATTTTAACAAAAGATTTTACTAGAAAATTAAAATTGTTTTACAAGTTAATAATTTTTTGAAACTAAAACTTGTAAAACAAACCAAAATTTTTAATTTTTCTGCTTCCTCTGCGTGGCTCAAATGTTACCTTTAGTCAAAGTTACCGAAAGACTAATCATTATCCTCATCCTCACTATTCAAGTAGATGTTATACCTTCTATCCAATCTAGGAGGGTCTCGATGTGGCTAAAAATTATTTTATGCCCAAAATCGTATACTCACACTAATATGCCAATCGATGCAATCTTGATTCCTCTTTAACAACTTTATGATGTGTTCATGATTTGGGTGGCCAAGGTACCTTTGGCTCTCTATCTGACATATTTGACACTCAAGAGGCATCGAGTTACTATCATGCTACCCTTTATTACTATACTAACCACCTGGTAAACTAAGCTAATCAAAATAATCTATAATCTGTCCTTGAACAAAAGAGGGTGGATACGGTGGCAAATCTGCACTAGTACTAGGTCTTGTAAAAGTACTTGGCCCCAAACTCTTAGTCGAGGGCATACTAAGACCTATAGGCTCAATACTAGGTCCAACACTAGAACTAGGGCCAACAGTACTAATACTAGCCACAGATACACTAAACTCGACAATATTAATACTTAATCCAATAGATGAACTAGGACCAGCAAAAATAGTAGAAAAAGATGGGATAGATGAAGAAATAGAAGTTGGTATCTCAAGTGGGGTTATCATAAATGAATGGAGGTGGAGGTAGAGGCCCCAATTGTGCATAATTAGAATCAAAGTGTCATATCTTATCAATATCCATATAAATCGGGTTCCTATCCAAAGTCAAACCTCCTTGGGGTGCAAAATCAAAGTTCAACTTTGCCACCAAGTGTGATATATAAGCTCCACCAGCTAGGAATCCATCTTTCTTATTAGCTTGATTCATAAAAAAAATTCAAAAGAAAATAGGCCACATTAAAATAAATTACCTTCCCTCATGTTACCAAGGATGATCCAATCATCGCTCTGAACATGTCTTGTGTTATCATGTCTGGCTGTGATGGTATAGGATAAAAGGTTGTCCATCACTCTTATATAAAAGTCATTATAAGCCATTATTTTCTCCTGGCTTGTAATAAACCTTCACTAAGCACCAGTATATTTCTTCCAACAATCTATTTTGTTCGAGTGATGTCTCTACTCAATAAATGACTCTTGATGCACTGAAGAGTCAAGCTCCTCTTGATTATAAAGCTCAAATAGCTTTTCAAAGGCCTTGATCATCATCACACATGTCTTTCCATTCAACATGAACTCAATTGGCTTAATAACAATATATTTCTTCCCCTCGTACTTCAGAGTACAATGAAACTCCAGTGTGATCTCTCTATAGGCAGGTATGTTGATATTAAAGAAATTCTGCCACTCCGGAAGCTCGCTGAATTGACGCAGCTCTTAATGAAGCGGATTACCCTCCAAATTTTCCTAATCCATAAGCCAATATAGTAGAAATAACTTATTTGCTAGAAATGGGAACCTTCACTGGCTCTCGTTGTCATAAATCGCAAATTCGGATGCACAGCGATGAAGGCATCATTGATTGGTCGTGGAGGTAAAAGCGACACTGGTTGGTTGGCCTCTATACATGATTTCTTTTCCCTTTTAGGTTCACAATAGCTTTCCCCTTATGATCTTTAGCCATCTATAAATAATTAAAAGCAAAACACAACCAAACCATATCACAATTGTCATAAGTTAGTGCCTAAACTATACTAAGAAAAATTCCATTCCAACCATATGCTAATACCAAATTTCATTCAAAATAACTTGAATATGCCATTTAAGCATAAACTTAATAATAAGAGAGCATAAATATCACTTTAAACTTCATTATGGCATTATATCGACACTTGGTGGGCATTATGGAAAATCAATGATTTAAGCATAAACTCAATGTTCTTGCACCCTCTATACTAGCAAAGTAATCAAACAAGCTCAATGAGTCAATCCAATTCACAATTTTAATGAAAAACCTTTAAAACTAGAAACATAGATTAGAAATAAGACATTATATAAAATAATAAGGTTTAAAGAAAAAATCTATCAATAATCAACAATTCCATATGTGAATATCAGCATAATTGAATTGATAATCAAATATGCATGCATAATCAATCATCAAATTATTATCAATTCAAATTTGAAATCCCTATCCATGTTTCTAAGTCAAAGAAAATGAAAGTTGGTTTGAAGCACTTACTTGTGATTGTTAGTGAAAATATGCAAGAAATATTGATTACTACTCTTTTTTATCAAAGAATTATGGAATGGGGGAAGAAAATTTAGTGTTTTGAATTAATTTTTAAAGTTCTAGAAGTGTGGAAATTGTTAACAAAAAATAGAGTGTGTGAGTGATATAGGGAAAGTCACAATTTTTTATTCAAAAACACCATTGGCATGTATTTAAAATTAAAGGCACACAGGGTTATTTTCTTGCACACACGGGGTATGCATTCAAGTTTTAGCTCATGCCCACAACTTTTTCAGTCCAAAGACTTGCACAGGGCAATCTTAATTCTGCATAGCCCATACATGAGCCTGTACCAGTCTCTGAATTAATTTTCCCAAATTTTTTTTTAAGAATAGCAACTCGCACGGGCCCATGCCTGAGGCAATTTAGCTAGTGCGAGTTTCTGTTTCACAAGTTTTAAAGCTTATCTGATACATAACGTTCGCATACGGCTAGAAACATTTGGCACAGCCCGTGCCTGCCCTCGTGCCACTCACTGTTTCTAAAAATTTTCTTCAAAAAATTTCTATGTTTTTCATTGACATATTTAAGCACCTTGTATACCTTGAATTCTTGTAAAATCACAACTCAAACCATACCCTTTGCATTATTTTTAACTATGGTTTTAAACACAAAAAAAAATAATAAAAAAAACTAACTAATTTAGTGGTGTCTCCCACTCAGTGCTTTTTTAATGTCGTCTTAGCTGGATGTTGCGAGTGAATTCAAGAATCTTGATGCTCAATTCTTTCAACTTCCTTGATTTATCCAAACTACTAAAATATTGCTCAACTCGATGTCCATTAAAAGTAAATTTTTCATTAGTTTTTGAGTTAAACAATATAAGCACTCTCGAAGGATACATATGAAGTAACCCGAAAGGACCACTCCAATGTGATTTTAATTTTCTAGGAAAAAACTTAATGTAAGAGTTAAAGAGTAAGACTTCCATACTTGGTTTGAAGTGCTTGCGAAGAAGCCATCGATTATGAAGCACCTTAGTCTTTTCTTTGTGAATCCTTTCACTTTCATATGCCTCATTATGAAGCTCATCCAATTTCGATAGTGGCAACATTCTCTTAGTTTTGGCTTGGTACAAATCAAAATTGAGGGCCTTAATTGCCCAATAAGCCTTATGCTTTAGCTCAATCGGTAGATGACATGCTTTGTTAAATACAATCCTATAAGGACTCATAAAAATTAGGGTCTTAAAAGTAGTCCTATAAGCCCTTATAACTTTATTTACTTGACTAGACCAATCATTCCTCAATGAGTTAGCTGCTTTCTCAAGGATTCCTTTTAATTATTTGTTTGAGGTCTCAACTTGTCTCGAAGTATGAGGATGATAAGGAGTCTCCACTTTGTATTTCACACCATGTTTGGTCAGCAATTTCTCAAATAATTTGTTGCAAAAGAGACTTCCCCTATTACTAACAATGACTCTTGGCATGTCATACCTACTAAAGATAAAATCTTTGACAAAACTAATCACAATATTAGCATCATTAGTCCAGGTAGGAATTGCTTCAACCCACTTCAAAACATAATCAACACCAATAAGTATATATTGAAATCCAAAATAAATAAGAAATGGTCCCATAAAATATATACCCCATACATAAAAAATTTTAATCACAATAAACTTAGCAAGAGGCATCTCATTCCTCCTTCATATGTTACCTACTCTTTGGCATCTATCACAATGTTTACAATATGTATGAGCATCTATAAATAAAGTAGGCCAATATAAACAACTTTGGAGGACTTTTTAAGCTATTTTCGTACCTCTAAAGTGTCCATCACAATGGAAATCATGACAAAATTTTAAAACACTAACCTACCCATCCCTAGGAACACATCGTCAAATGATTTCATCTTTGCAAATTTTAAACAAATAAGGCTCATCCCAAAAATAAAACTTGCAATTATGAAATAATCTTTTATTTTCTTAAAACGACATGTTATTCCTAACTTTACCATAAGCAAGATAATTAGCTATGTCCACAAACCATGGAGTTTGGCACAATGCAAATAATTTTTTATTAGGGAATGCTTCCAAATCCTTAGTTGTGTTGCATAATTCATACTCATTAATGGATGGGAAGGCTAGTCTAGATAAATGATCGACAACTACATTTTCACTAACCTTCTTATAATGAATTTCATAATCAAAATTTTGAATTAATAACACCATCTAAGCGATCTAGTTTTCTCATGTTGTTTTGTCAATAAATATTTTAGAGTAGAATGATCGATGTAAATTATGATCCTAAATTGAATTAAACATGCCCTAAACTTATCTAATGCAAAAACATCAGCTATCATCTCTTTTTCAGTTGTTACATAATTCCATTGTTGATAAAAAAGAGTTAGAGTTGTATAATATATGACTCTTAAAGTTTTGTCAACACTTTATACTAAAACATCTCATAATGCAAAGTTAGACGCATCACACTTCAACTCAAAAAGGTAAAGTCCAATCGGGGCAACAATAATAGGTGCATAAGTTAGTTTCTCTTTCAAGGTATGAAAAGCCATCATGAATTTATCATCAAATTCAAAAGGAACATCTTTTCCTAATAATCTACTCAAAGGTTGACTTATTTTGGAAAAATCTTTTATGAATCTTCTATAACAACCAACATGACCTAAAAAACTTCTTACCTCTTTTACAGATGTGGGAAGAGGTAAGTTAGTAATCAAATCAATTTTAGCTTTTTCAACTTCCATATCTTTATAAGAGACTATATGACCAAAAATAATTCCATGATCAACCATAAAGTGACTTTTCTCCCAAATCAATGTGAGATTGCATTCAATATATCTTTCTAAAACAAAAACTAATTTATTCAAGTAATCATCAAAAAGAATTTTCAAAAATAGAAAAGTCATCCATAAATACCTCTATGTAGTCATCTATCATATCTGAAAATACCGACATCATATATCTTTGGAAAGTCATTTGTGCATTGCAAATACCAAATGATATTCATTTAAAAGCAGACATGCCAAAAGGACACGTGAAAGTAGTCTTGGCTTGATCTTCCGGTGTAATAGCAACTTGATAATAAATTGAAAGTCCATAAAGAAAACAATAGTATGCATGGCTAGCTAGCTTATCTAACATTTGGTTGATGAACGGTAAAGGAAAGTGATCCTTTTTGGTGGCATTGTTTAATTTTCTATAGTTTATACACATGCGCCACCCCATCACCATCCTAGTGGGTACTAACTCATTCTTAACTATCGTAATCCTCATTTTCTTAGGAACTACATGTATCTGAATTACCCACTCACTATCAGCTATTGGATAAATTACCCCTTCTTTTAATAACTTAAGGACTTCTTGCTTTACTACCTCGCTCGTAGTTGGGTTAAACCTATGTTGCATCTCTCTTTTTGGCTTAGGCCCTTCCTTTAAGATTATTCTATGCATGAAAGTAGGAATAATACACTTAATGTCACTCAAATCCCAACCTATGACCTATTTTAGCCTTATAAGTTCAACTAAAACTATACTCTCCTCTTCCTCACTCAACTTTTATGAAATAATTACTAGATAATTTTTTTCACTTAAAAACACATACTTTAGGTATTTTAGGAGTTCTTTAAGCTCTAAATTTTGAGAAGGTTCCTTCTCAACAATTTGTTCCTCATTAAACCCTGAAGTCTTAATCTGATCATTCTCAATTATTTTAGCATTATTTAAGTTATCAAGATAACCCACAATTTTGGGAACTAATGGTTTGGTTCCTTCATCAATTGTAAGTGCAGATTCAAGCTCATCATAAAAAACATGTAGCTCAATAATATCATTCATAACACAATCAACATAATCAATAAAGCAACATAATCAATTTTTCATGTGGATTGTACTATAATGTGTAAGATGATTAAATATAAAAAACACAACAGTTTGGCTGAGTACATACGTAATTAATTTTCCATATTTAATATCAATAATAGTATTAGTAGTTTCCATAAAAGGTCTACTCAACAAGATATGCAATTCAGACCTATTACTCAACCCGCCACCCATTTCAAGCACAACAAAATCAACGGGCATAATTAAACCTTTAACTTGAACAAGCACATCCTTAATAATTCTCTAAGGATATCTCAAAGTTCAATAAGCTAATTGCAAGTACATTTTTATTGATTTTAATTCACCTAAATTTAATTGAAGAAACAAGGCTTAAGGCATCAAATTTATACTAGCTTCTAAGTCAAACATCCCTCTAGCCTCTTCCTCATTACCTAATTCAATATCTATAACAAAACTTCTAGGATCTTTAGCTTTCAGAAGTAATTTATGTTGTAAAACAACACTTGCAACCTTCGAAACCATTATATTTTCCTCCAATTCTAGCTTACATTTTTTAGAATTAAGTTCATTGAAAAATTTTGTATAACTTGAAATTTTCTAGATTACATAAAGTAAATGAAGATTTATACTTACCTTGGATAAAATCTTGAAAATCTCCACAAATTGTTTATCTTTCTTATCTTCCTTGAGCCTATCGGAAACAGAATCAGTGGTCAATAAGGATCAACTGCCTTGTGAAGTTTAGAAGGAGTTGGGTTCTCCTTCTTTTCCTCTTTCTCCTTAGCACCTCAATATGCATTTTTTCTTGCTTGTTCTCATTACCTTCATCACAAATGTTAGAACCAATATTATTATTAAAAACCTTACCATTTCTAAGGATCGTGATGGCCTTAGTTTGATCTGGTTGACTAGGAAACTTTCCTTGTCGTTTATTATGCATGTGTGTTATAATTTGACCCACTTAGGTCTCAACTTTTCTCATTAAAGCCTCCACAGAATCAAACCTCCTATTATTTGTCTTTTGAGTTTGAGTACTCACTTGAATAAACTTATTTTGGGCTTCCTTCAAACTCAAACTCCTAGGTTGTTGATTATTAGAATTATCACCTTGATATGGCCTACTTTGAATGACTTGAGGCACTTGAGAATTATCATTTCTCCACCTAAAGTTAGGGTGATTTCTCAAACTGAGATTATATGTGTTTGAATAAGGATTTATTTTGAGTCCTAGGTTGGAATCCATTAAGTACTAGATCTTCCTCAAGCTTTTTAGATACAAAATCAAAGTTGGAAGAACAAACATTCACACCATGCCCATGAAATCCAGATACTTGACATACCTCTCCTACTTTTTCAAAAACTCAACTTGACGAGTCAATTCAACAATTTCTTGAACCATGTCTTTTCCATGCGAAACTTCATGTGCAATAGCTCACCTACCCCTTACACTCTTTTACTGGGAATTAGTTCTAAGAGTTTCAAATGATCTAAAAGCCTCATCGAGGGTTCCCTCAGTCATTGAACCTTCAGTTGCATTGTCAACTATCCCTTGGTTATGTTAAGTCAACCCATCATAGAAAAATTGATTTAATAATTATAAAAGATAATAATGATGTGGGCATTGAATTTGAGGCATCTTAAAACATTCATATGCCTCATGGAAGAGGTCTCCTTCCATCTGAGTAAAAGTGGCGATCTTTATACATAAGTCAGCAGTGTTTTGGTAGGAGTAAAATTTTTACATAAATTTAGTTTATACCTCTTCCCACGTAGTCAAAGAATTAGGAGGCAAAGTCATCAACCAAGTCTTAGCAGCATCTTTCAAAGTATAAGGGAAACACCTCATCTTTGATTGATCCTTAATCAGAGCTTGAAGGGGAATGGTCTGAATGATGGAGTAGAAAACTCTAATAAAGTTGAGAGAGTCCTCATTCTCCATCCCATGGAATGACGACAACATATTATAATGAATAGATTTAAGTTCATAGTTTCTAGATGTCGTGTCTAATAGAATACAAAAATTAGTTGTACCAATGACCAACTTAGCAAATTCCTTCATTGATATCCTCTCATTAGCCATGATTCTAGGTGGATCATCTTGATTTCTATTCTTTTGGTTTTGTTAATATGTTACATCAATCACTCTGTTATCAATACATGGATCTTGAATCTCAGATGGTCCTCTACGTCATCTTATCTTCTATTCTTAACTCTAATCATATGCACATTATCCACAAAAGGAAGAAGGCCCTCTTCACAAGATCTTCTTCCGTTCATAAAATACGAAAAATAAAATAAAATAAAAATAGTAAACTAAAAATTAAGTAAAGAAACAAAGCAATAATTCTTAGTAAAGTCTTTGATTAAAGTTCCCTGACAATGGTGCCAAAAAACTTATTCGCCTCAAAATATACTAACAAATAGTGACTGCAAGTATACGGGCTATCGTAGCATAGATTGAGAACGCAAGGTCGTACTCTCAAGGAACTAATTATTATGGTTTGATAAGCTTTATTAATTTATTTCTTAAAGTGAAAGTAAAAGTAGAAAAAGATTTGATTTAAACTTAAAAGAAAATAAAACAATTAACTTAAAAAGCAGACTATGCCATGATCAACCATAAAATGACTCTTCTCCCAACTCAAAGTAAGATTGTATTCAATGCTTCATTCCAAAATAGAAACAATTTTTTTCAAGCAATAATCAAAAGAATTACCAAAAATAGAAAAGTCATCTATAAATACCTTAATATAATAATTAAACATGTTAGAAAGACTGACATCATACATCGTTGAAATGTCACTGATGCAAAGGGCAAATGGGATCCTCCTAAAAGCAAATGTCCTAAAAGGACACGTAAAGGTTGTCTTGACTTGATCCTCTGGTGTAATAGACACTTGATAATAACCTGAAATTCCAGCAAGAAAATAATAATATGTATGACCAGCTAACTTATCTAACATTTGGTCGATGAATGGAAAAGGAAAGTGATCCTTTTTGGTGGCATTGTTTAATTTCCTATAATTTATACACATGAGCCACCCTATCACCATCCTAATGGGGACTAGTTCATTCTTTTCATTCTTAACAACGGTGATTCCCATTTTCTTGGGAACCTCATGAATGGGACTAACCCAGTAACTATTAGCAATGGTGTAAGTAAATCCTTTATTAAGTAACTTAAGGACTTCCTTTTTAACCACTTCACTTATTGTTGGGTTTAACTTACGTTGCATATCCCTTTTTTGTCTAGCCCATTTTTTAAAACTATCGTATGTATGTAGGTGGAGGGACTAATACCTCTAATATCACTCAACCCCCAACCAATGATTTGTTTAAGTCTCTTAAGTTCAGTAACTACTCTTTATTCTTCTTCCTCACTCAATTTAGATGATATAATAATAGGAAAAGACTCACCCTCACCTAAAAACACATACTTTAGATGTTCAAGAGCTCTTTAAGCTCTAAATTTTGAAAAGTTTCCTTCTCAACACTTTGGTTCAAAGGAATCTCTAAAGTCTCAACTTCAGTAACCTCTCCTATCATAGACTTATTCACATAATCTAAATAACTTACAATTTTGAGAACTAAAGACTAAGTTCCTTCCTTAAGTGTAAGTGTGGATTCAATATTATCATAAAAAACATGTTGCTTAAACACATCATCCATAACCAAATCACCACAATCAATAAAGAAACATTCATTAGTAGGTGAGTTTTCAACATGAATTGTGCTATAGTGTGTGAGATTATTAAATATGGATAATATCACAGTTTGACCTAGAACTGACATAGTCAATTTTCCATACTTAACATTAATTATAGTGTTAGTGGTTTCTATAAAAGGTCTACCTAATAAAATATGCAATTTTGACCTATTAGTCAGCCCATCACCCATTAAAAGCACAACAAAATCAACAGGCACAATTAAACCCTTAACTTGTACCAGCACATCCTTAATAATTCCTCTAAGGAATATCAATAACCTATCAGCTAATTGCAAGAATATTTTAATGGGTTTTAACTCACCCAAATTCCATTTGAGAAATAAGGTATAAGGCATCAATTTTATATTAGCTCTTAAGTTAATCATGCTTCTGACCTCTTCTCCATTGCCTAGCTCAATATCAATAAAAAAACTACCAAGATATTTAGCTTTTAGAGGTAGCTTATGTTGAAGAACAACACTTGCCACCTCTGGTACAACAATCTTTTCCTCTAATTACAATTTACATTTTTTAGAATTAAGTTTTTTGAAAAATTTAGCATAAGCTAGAATTTTATGAATAACATTGAGTAAGGGAAAATTAATACTTACCTTGGATAGAATATTAAAAAGCTCCTCAAATTGTTTATCATTCTTACCTCCTTTGATGCTTTCAGAAAATGGGATAGGCAATTGGTAAGGATCAGCTGCATTATGAAGCTTGGAAGGAGTTGGGTTCTCCTTCACCTCCTCCTTTTCTTTGAGCACCTCAGTATGCTCCCTTTTCATGCTCCTCCTTATCACCTACATCACAAAGGTTAGAACCAACATTATTATTATTATTAATAACCTTACCACTCTTAAGGCCCGTGATGTCCTTAGCTTACTTCAGTTGACTTGGAAGCTTTCTAAGCTGCTTAGTTTGCAACTGAGTTACATTTTGACCCACTTGAGTCTCCATTTTTCTTATCGAAGCGTCTAAAGAATCAAACCTTCTATTATTTTTCCTTTAATTTTGGGTATTCACTTGAATAAACTTACTTAAATTCTCCTCAAAACTCTAATTCCTTAGCTATTATTATTGTTGGGAATCAAAAGTGTCCCCTTGATTTGGTCTCCTTTGCATGACTTAAGGCTCTTAAGCATTTTTGTTCCTCTACTTAAAGTTAGGATGATTTTTCTAACCAATGTTGTAAGTATTAGAATATGGATTATTTTGCACTCTTGGTTAGAATCCATCTATGACTTGAGGTTCTTCTAGCTCACTTGAAACAAGATAAAATCTAGAAGGACACTAATTATCATCATGACCTATAATTCCATAAACTCCACGCATCTCTTAAGCAAGAACCAGTGTACCTCTCTTAAGCAATTCCACTTGGTGAGTTAGTTCAGCTATTTGCTTCACCACATCCTTTTTATGTGAAACTTCATTGGCAATAGCTCACCTTCCCCTATGATTTTTTCTTGGGAATTAGTTCCAAGCATCTCAAATATTTAAATAGCTTCCTTAGCTATTACCTCACTCGTGGAACCACCAGCATCATTGTCAACTATCATTTAACTAGGGAAATTTAGCCCATCATAGAAGAATTGATTTAATAAATCGATAGGATAGTGGCAGTGTGGACATTACACTTATAACATCTTGAAACATTCCTAGGCCTCATAAAAAGGCTCACCATTTAGTTGTGCAAAGGTTGCAAATTTAGTTCGAAGTTCAATAGTCTTTTGGTGGGAACAAAATTTCTACATGAACTTATTGTATACATCTCCCTAAGTAGTGAGTGAATCCAGTGGCAAAGTCAACAACCATATCTTGGCCGCATCCTCTAAGGTGCAAGGGAAACACTTTTTTTTAATTGATCCTCTGTTAAGCCTTGAAGAGGCATAGTCTAAATGATAGAGTAAAAATCTCTAATGAAATTAAGAGGCTCATCATTGGCCAATCCATGGAATGATGGTAATGTATTGTAGTGAATAGACTTGAACTCATAGTTCCTTGTTTCCATATCCAATCAGATAGACAAGGTAATGATACCAATAACTGGCTTAGCAAACTCCTTTATGAATCTCCTTTCATCGCCTATGATCCTTGGTGGATCAATCCTAACTCTATCCCTATCATGTTTTAGTGAATCTATAACTCTTTTCTCCCTATTATACATAGGGGGATATTGAATTAATGGTGGGTCCATCGTGTTTTTTGGTCCTTTATTCTTTGCTTCAATCCTGTGCACGTTATCAACAAAAGGCAGAAAGTTCTCTTGAAGAGATCTTATCCCATTTATAAATTTGGGAAAAAATAAAAAGTAAAAGTAAAAGCAGTAAACTAAATCTAAATATATTAACAAAGAAACAAACTAATTATGCCTTTCCTAGAAAGAAATTCTCTGACAATAACACCAAAAACTTATTCACCTTAAAATATATTGACTAATAGCGACCGCAAGTATACGGACTATCGTAGCACAAGATGAGAACCCAATGTCGTATCTCCCAAGGAATTCTTATTCAACTTAATTAATTTATTTCTTTGAGTAAAATTTAAAGTAAATGAAGTTTTGGATTTCATTTTAAGGAAAAGTAAATTAAGCAATTAAACTAAAGCAAGTAAAGTAAATATGAGTAAATGCAATGATATGAATGAGTCTAGAGATATTGACAGTCCATCGTATATGAAATTAAGAAATTGGTTCAATGAATTATGTTTAACTATCCCATTTTTAATACAATCATTCAATTAGAACTTATTCAACTTGCCTTTGCATTCATAGAAGTAATCTAGAGAAAACATGCATCAATTAAAGAATTTAAGACTAAAACTTATATTCCTAATTTATTTTAGAATCTCAATTGAATAGTTCTGGCTTTAGATTTCCACTCTTGCTCCATCACCCAAACCCTTAATTAAATTAATTGGTGATTAAGCAGTTGTTTATTAACATTAAATCTAATTCAATTAAGCAAAATTAAACACAAATCAAAGAATCCAATTACTGTTATTCATATCAAGTCTACTTCATGCCCAATCTCAATATCCTTGGAGAAATTCAACCCAATATTTATTACAAGCTAACTTGATGAAAAAAAACAACTAATGAAACAGTGAAAAACAATGATGAAATCCTAACACAAATTCAATCTAAACCTCTTAAAACTAAGTTTTTCTCTTAAGAAAGTTGTTTTAGAAATGTCTTAGGAAGAAACTTGAGTTCAAAGAATAACTATTATGAATAGAATGTTGATGATAACTTAAAAACTATATAAAATTCCCTTTTATACACATTTTACAAGCGTAAGCACAACTTAAAATGAACATCCACACTGCCCATGCCAATTGCCTCCTCGTCGTACGATTTAGTCAAGTTGGTACAGAAAATGGCATGGCCTAAACGGAATTCGCATGGCCTATATTGCTTGGCGCACAACCCTGTGCGGTGGTAGTTTTTCGCAATTCACAGCTCAGTAAGTTGCATGGCTTGAACTTAATTAGCATGACCTCAATGTGTCTCAACATTACTGTGCCTTAGAAGAATGCCTTGAAACCTCCAAAATCGTGTCTTTAAAATCTGATAACTCAGGAACTTCATATTTCAATTCAATAACTCTGTTCTTGCATAAATATCTTATTTTCTCTAAAATAAACTTAACCAACACATTAAATGAAATTTTTGGGTAAAATAAACTTAAATGTATAGGAAAAATATGTATAATTATGCACAAAATACCCGCACACTCACTCCGCTCCTAGCCTGTACTCCGGTCCTTACGCCGCTCCGGTCCTTCATGACACTCAGACTCATTTGATTCAGTTTTCTTTTCCATGAATTTTGTCCAAAATAATATTTTTCAAGTCTTAATTTTGAAAGTTATTATTTACTTTTCGTAAGAAAATTCGCATTCAAAAGTAAAAATTTTTCAGAAAAAGTCCATAACAGATAGAATTAAAATATGAATACATGAGTTTTCAAAACAAATAAAAGACCCATGATAAGACCATATCCAAGTCAAATACATACCTATCTAAGCATCACCCTCCTCATCGTCATCATCATCATCATTATCAGCTGGGGCTCTGCTAGTACGCACTCTATTAGTGCATGCATGCCTCCTGACCATGTGTGACTCTCTCCTGCTCTCAAAAATATGCAAAGCCCTCAAAGTGATGGTAAAGGCAAAATGAGTCCCACCTAGAAGGTTATACTGATGGGATTAAGCCTCGCTAGAAACCTAGATTGACAAAATAGATGTTAGAATACTATAAAAAATTGAGTCATGGAAAGAAAGTTAGCTACTTACCATATGCGAAAACTCGAGGCCAAGTGGTCTAAAGTTAACTAGAAATTGATTATAAATATAATGGTACACCATCTCACCATCCGCTTTAAAAAAGGAACATACTTCCTCATATGTGGAACATTTCTATAAGGAAATTCCAAACTCATTGGCATCTAAGTGGTAGAAATGGGTACAGGAATGCCATGAGTGAAGGCATGAGATGTCTAGGCAAGAGACTGGTGGCATAAATGGGTACAGAAGGAGGATCAACTAGTACGACAGGCACGAATGTCATCTGGCTAAGACTTTCTCTCCCAAAAAGAACCCATGAGTCTCACTGGAGCCAAAAAGGATCTATCTCTCGATAGTTGAAATGCCTTAAGGCTCGAGGAAAATATCACCAAATAGACCATCATATTGAAAAAAGGCCCAGACCATCTGAAATAGACCATTGGCCATTAGAAATCAATGGAAATTGATAGGCATTAAAGTCATTTAAGATGTATCTCAGTGATGATAGTAAAAATTCCTCTAAATTAAGTAAAGGTAAAACTAATGAGTGGCTCTTACCATGGAGATCGAAACCACATCTATCCTATAGGAAGAGTGGTAACATCCCTAGTAGCAATATTAGGGGAAATGGTAGGGAAATGTTCAAATCCCATAGCTACAAAAAAAAGGGCAGAAAATTGACAGTCTGATAATAATAAACAAATAAGAAATAAAGGGAAATATTGACCTCCTAAGTAATCATGATCACATGAATGCCAACTCCTCTCGAACTGGACGTCAGGCCCATAGCTTGGTATGCAGTAGCTAATGTGGTCCCACACCAATCATACTCACCTAGTTTGTCCAAGTTCACTAACGAAGCCATGATACTCAGGTCAACATAACTCTGCTCATTAAATAAGAAAATATAATACAAAGTAATCAATAAGCAAACTCTGGCACACTAGTCAACAGAGAAGTTGTTTAAATTCATGCGCTTTAGCAAAGAGATCAGCCAATACCGAGGAACCATCGAACTCCAAGGAGGGAACAAGTCCCAGAAGGCCATCTAAGGCCTTCCTGCTGTGAGCTTAGGCATTAAAGGCAATAGGTCACCCACCAAACTACATCCCAGTAAGATAGACCCACAACAGAGGTCATAGTCATTTTACCAACAGGAAGGTGAATTGTGTTAGTAGTGTCCCACCACCTCTCAATGAGAGAAAATAGGAGTTTTTGTTAGGGGTACACTGATAGTCTAGGTCCATCCATCCTTACAGATGATCTGTCACTACTCGATCCCGAATAAGCGAGTTATTTGGAAGAAAGGATACCACCATCAACATATGCAATCCAGCACCCCTGTGATTGTGTATATGATCTTGCATGTAAAATTTCTATCTTTAAATTTTTCGTTATTGTATCTGTTATTATTATTATAGGTAGCCATCCTAGCAACTGTTGTTTTGCATCTTCCGTAACAAATCCAGATTCAGAGTAGTCAATGGCTTGACTAGATCTTCGAAGCCCGCTATGAAACTGTAAGTGCCTCCCTGAAACAAAGCCTGTAGACTAGGTGGAGGAATGTTCTTAGCATATTTTTATATATTTTCCCCAAAATTTGAGTTGACTTTTATTTAAAAAAAATTTCATTTAATTTGTTTGTTTAGTGGTATTTAACAAAAATCAATAATTTACACAAAAATGGTGTTATCGGAATTAAAAATGAAGTTCTTGAGCAAGAAAGACTAAATAATGCAATTTTTAGAGGTGCCAAGGAAAAGTAAAGTGCATAGGCTGTGCGAATCAATGAAGGTCGTGCCACGCACTGTGCTGAAATTACTCATCCACACGGCCGGTGCCAAACCCCAAAAAGGTCGTGAAGACCCTTTTAGGGTGTGCATCATTTTGAAATGACTTGAAGCACCTGCACAGGGTAAAGGCATCCATATGGGCCCTTGCAAGTTGGTTAAAGCCATGCACATGCAATTTTTTTGCAACTATATAAATGAACTTTTATGGTTTTTAGGTCATTTTATTCCATAATTTTTAAAACATTTACAAATAGGTTCTCTGGTTTTGAAGGTTAGACTCACTTGTTTCTTAGATTTCATAATTCTTTCATAATTTTAGTTACTTTTCATTAAGATTTGGCTTGTAATCAACATTAAAGTTGAATTTCTTTAAGGGTATTGAGATTTTTTGCAATTTATCTTGAGGTTTATTTTTTAAAACTCTTTTACTTTAATTTTCTTTAGGTAATCTTAATGTTAAGAGATTAAGCATGGTTTTTAATGAATTTATAGTTAATTTATTGAGTTATAAAGCAATCATGAGCTAAATTCCCATTGTCTAAAGATTGAGCATGAAGTAGTCTTGATGTGAATAATAGTAATTGGATTATTTGATTTTGCTAAACCTTTGCTTGATTGAATTGATTTAATGATCATAAACTATTGCCTGATCACCAATTAGTTTGAGTTTTTGGGTGATGGAACGAGAGTGGGAACTCAAACTTGGAACTTATTCAATTGAGATTCTAAAACGAATTAGAAATATAAGTTTTATGATTAAATTCTATGATTGATGAATGTTTTCTTTAGATTACTTCTATGAATGTGATTGCTAGTAGAATAAGTTTTAATTGAATGATTGCATTAAAATTGGATTGTTCGACATAATTGACTTACCCAATTGCTTAAGTTCATAGATGATGGACTATGGATTGTAGAGATCTCTAGTTCCATTCATATCATTGCATATCACATATCTACATTATTTTCTTTAGATAAATTATTTAATTTACTTTTCCAAAAATAAAATTCCTTTTAATTATATTGTAA
>CAOJBK013012557.1:0-13215 GCA_948294925.1 Codiaeum variegatum
TTACGCTTTCTTAACATTATTTCTACTTGTCCTCAAGTCTCTCAGAAGTTTCTATAACATATGAATATATATTTTGTCACAATTTCCCATTCATTTCATGAAACACATTGCTGCAAACTTTTTTGTTCATTGATTATTTGCTCTGCTTACAAAGAATGATTCATGAATGTCATTTTAATTACTTTGATACAGAATTTGAACGACTGAAAGTGATACGCCTTGCCCCTTGGACTTGTCATTTCAAAGGAACTCATGAACTTTTAGTAGGCCTCTGTTATTCTAGAGTAGTTTGACAAGATAACTAAAGCACTACAGTTCAACATACACAGTTATACGACAAAAATTTTCAAGCAAGAAAGGAGCAACTTGGACAAAGAACGAACATATAATATTAGAATTCAAAGAAGATGGTGTTAGTTTACATGCGGAATTTAGATTCCCACTCAAATAATTTAATAAAAATTTGAAAACAAAATTTACATTCAGTTGTATATCCTTCAAATAAATAAGTGATCATCTTTTATTCAGTTGTATATCCTTCAAATAAATAAGTGATCATCCCTTCAAATAAAAGATGATCTGTTAGAAACCGAACCGAATTTCTAATAAGTTATATTCTAATTAAAGTTTCATTCACTTGTTTGAAAATTTCTTGTTTTCAAAGAGCTGGAACTCAGCAGTAAGATTATCTTGCAAATGCCATGGGGATAAACATTTGTCGAGCTCCTTCAGCCTTTATTATGGGGAAAATGATTTGTGATGCAACCTAAACAAACACAAAGAAAGTATCATGAACAATGTTACTAGAAAATGCTTAAAATATTTAATTTATTGAGAAATTATAATTAGTACAGATGCACATACCAACACCATTCTAGCCCCGACCCACATGCGTGTAGGTGAAGGAAATGGAAGTATTAAGCGGCCAACACCATAAATAGCTACAGCAAAAAAATGTAGAACCAAACTCAATGGCCGAGGATTTAGACCAGAGAGCAAAGCAATAGGTCCATTTGAGAAAACGCCCCCAAGGCTCAAATAGTCGAAACATGCTTGCTGCATTCATTCCTTGCAGGATCAGTTGATGAACTGAACACCTTGTATAATGCTCCAGCCAAAGTATTTATAGTAGATGCCACAGGCTGAAAATGAACAACGGAATAGCATATATAATATTACCAACAATCCTTATTATGTATACTGGAAATTCTTTTCTGCATAGACTGAAGTACCTTGCGTAATGTGTAGAAAGACTGAAGATAGTTGGTAAGCGAAGAGACGTCAGTTAAATCCTGCAAAGGCCTCAGAAGTTTCCTTAGTACAACAATATCAGATAAAGCCACAGTCATTCCACCTCCTGTTAAAGGATGCCTCATGTTAAATGCATCCCCCAAAAGAAGAGCACCTGGAGTAGGATAAGGGTCAGCAGGCATGCTTCTGTTAGCCATTGTTCTTATGTTTCCTTTATTAACTGCAGAATGGAATGCGTCATGTAGCTCGTGGGGGATCTGAAACATACGAGTTGTTCATTAATTAGTTCAAAAATATAATATGATATCAAAGCTCTGAATTGCACTAACATAACAAGAAAAGTTGAACACCTGAGGTGCCACCATTGTTTTCAAATAATTGGCCATTTCGCCATTTGTAAGGGAAGGTAGTTTTTGGCCAGATGGTATGTCAACCAGGCATCGAATTTCAGTGCTACTGATTCGATAGAACAAGATTGGAGAAGGGTCTGCCAAAATCACATGTCCATGATTTGGGAATGGAAGCTCGCAATTCTCTAAGATCAAAGCAACAAAGCTAGAGGGGATATCAACCTGCATATATATATTTTCAGAATTTATTTAGTACAAGAAATTTCATATGAACTTGAGGCTTCTGAAGTAGAAAATCTCCGTTCATTTACTTATCAATCAATTGATCAAGTTTATATAAAAGCTAATAAATAAATGTAAAGATTATGTTGACCTTGGGGTTGCAAAGAGAGCGGCGCAAATTCGAAAAGCAACCATCACATACAATTGTTAGAGGAGCAGAAGCAGTAAGTTGTTGGCCAGTTTTAGTTTTGTATAGCACACCCTTGATTGTTCCCTGTATATCAATCAGAGAAGTTACTGTTCCTTCCTCCATTCTCACGCTGCAATGGAAATCAAGAAATTAATGGGTTTTATAGTTAATGATCTTCATTATGCATCAGAAACTACTCAAGTTCAATTTACTTGGGCAAAGAAGCAGCTTTTTCGCGCATCTTTTGAATGAAACGTCCATTGTGAAAACTTCTTCCAGACACATTTTGGTCAAAGCTTTTCAAAGGATAAGATAGTTTGGTACTCTTGGCATTTTTGTAAAGTGCATAACCAAATACCTGCTGAGCATCAATGTCTTGTACACAATCTGCAGCGTTATATTAAAACTTAGACTGCAATTTTCATTCATTTGAGAAATTCAGAAATTATAATAATTGTAGCTTACCTTGAAGGCCTAGCTCAATTAGTTTCAAGTAACCTCCAGGTTGCAGAAGTTCTCCAACAATTCTGTCTTGTAAACTCAAGTCTCTTTCAATCACATGAACTTTTCGTCCATCCTGCGATTTGTAGAAGAAAAAGAAAAACCTGATTAAAATGTTCCTGGTAATGGGAATGTAAATCTTTCAAGAAAAGCACAGACCTTAGCAAGAGCATACGCGAGAGCAGAGCCAGCAACACCTGCCCCAACTATAATTATATCAGCATTTTCTGACTGGCTTATCGGTTCTTCCCCATCTCTTGAATCTTTGGTTTTCTTCTTTCCTGTTGATGTATAAAATAGAACAAACCACCCCAAAACTGTAACTAGTAGTAATCCTCCCATTACATATTGATATTCCATCTCCCTAAATAAAGCAAAAACCTCCCAAATAATATGAATAGAACAGATAAAAGATTAGGACTTTTGGTTTAGTTGTTCTGAGATTGGAAGTTGTGTGGTTGGAGTCAAACTAAAGCTGATGCCTTTTATAGGTTAAGTTGGGGAACAAAAATTTCTTAAAACGTAAGACGAGACTGTTAAACGGTCAAATTATCAAAAGGAATTGGAGTTGGATACATGAGGAACATTTTCAAGATATAATTATAAAATTACATGCCAATTATGGTCTTAACTTAGACCTTATTTGGAAATCCATTTTCAGCTAAGAGAAGCGGATATTGACAAACAAACACTCTTCAAATTGACTGCTCTTTCTTCTTATTGTACCGTTCCAAGTGAATACTCTTTCGTTTGCCGTCGTTTTCAACATCTTGACAACAATTTTAACCTTTTTTTTTTCCTTTGATAATTTTTATAATTCTTTTATTGGATTTTATGACTAAGTTTAATTCACCATTTCATCACTTTATTAGGAGACCTGTGCATGTGTATTTCATTGACCACCTTAACCAATACCACCCAAGCCAATGAAAAAAGAATACTGCACGGCAATTTTGCTCCGCCCCACCCGACTCAAACAGGACGATTTTTTTTAATGATTTACCAGCTTACGGAGCAGATTCAGGTTAACCCGGTATAAAAAAAATACCGGAGCAGGTCGGGGTTGGGATTTGTCCGTCCTGTCCCCTAATCCGATACGATATATATATATATATATAATCGGAACGGGACAGATTACGGTGCAAGTTCAGGTTAAGGGACAGGGCCGGATTGAGTTCAGGTTACGGGGCAGGGGGCCGGGTTGGACGTAACCCGGCCCCAATCAACCCGTTGCCATCCCTACTGCACACAAAGGATATGAATATTTTTTCACTTTATAAAAAAAAAAAACAAATTAGTCACAAATTTTAAAAATTCTAATCTTTCACTGGTTTAATATATGAAATTGGCTTATACTAGCAATTCAGACGAATTTTTTTCCGATGAAGTAACACATGATTAGCTCAATAGCTCAAAACTTTGGGCAGCATTGCTCACTCACCAACGAGTGAAAAGCACATAAACAAGTTGTGTAAGTTCGCTTCTAATCAATTGAATTTATACAAATTCAAACTCCCCCTGCTAAAAGAAAAAATTGCACCCTTTCTTTGCTTTTATTCCTGGAAATAGAATATCAATGTGTTTTTGGGTCAAATTGAGTCATTTTGATGAGGTTAAAGTCTTTTTTGGTTATTATCATATTTAAAAAATATAATATGTACAGTAATAAAAATTCTTATTTTTTCATAAAATTAATTTTATATACTTTATAATATATAAATACTTTCTTTGTTCTACAATAGTTATCATGGTTGGCATTCAGAGTCAAAGTTACGAATATAATAAATTTGAAAATTTATGATACAAAATAATATTATAAAATTTTTAAACTATTTTTTAGAAGAAATTAAAATTATTTTATTTTGGAGAAAATAATAATCAAAGATGGATCTTAAGGACTGCAAAAAGTCTATGAAAACCACAATGGAACAGAGGGAATATATATCTAACATAATGAGAATTTATTTTATGCCAAATGAAAATAAACTTAATATTAATTATAATTTTTTTTAGTAAAATATATATATATATATATATATATATATATATATATATAATTTACAAAAAAACCCTTATTTTCCATAATCAATTTTGATAAGAGCAATCCAAGGGATAGTAAGAGTTGCAAAAACAAATAAAACATATGTATGTTAAATAAAGATCAAATATATTGGTTTATTATGTTTTGACAATTCAAGGTTTAATTCAAGACATGAAGATTCAAGCCTATATTATATTTTGAGTTTGGATTCCAATTGCAATATCATATTGTTTTCCAATTTTACCCTTGATAATGGAAATTTAGTTCAAGCTCAAAATATAAAAATTATAGCTCTGATCTTAGCATTCCAACACATCTTGAATCATTAATATCCAAGTTTTGTAGAGGGAGTTAAGGCTCAAACAATACAAACTGTTTAAAGTTTAAAATTAGGTTTCTGGGAGTTCTATAGCTCTACATGGTTGTGTGGCCTAAATCTACACAACCATGTAACTTGGAAGAGTCTAAAATATTTCTTTCAGATCTTTAGACACTTGTGACCTTGGGCGATAATTTCTACATGACTACGTCGACCCGTTACGATTCAAATACTTTGTTTTTATGTTATTTAGACTTATATTTTGATCGGATTAAGTCTAGAATGTATCATATCGGCTATTTTAATAATTTTGGAGTCTTTTATTTCAATTTCTTTATTAAAAAGGATTGATTATTATTATTTTCCTTCTTTAGTTAGAATTGTTGTTTAATAAGTATTCTTATTTAACCTAAGTCTCTTTAAATATTTAACATTGTGATAATTTGTGTGGGAGCAATGTGTGAGTCAATAGAGGGTTTGGATCAGCTCAAAATCCTAAATGTTTCTCTCGAGAAATGTTCCAGCTAAATTTCATTTGCAAAATCCAAAAGTCCTTGATTTGAGCAACAATTGGTTTTTTTGGACCAATATTAACAGTCTTATTTACCATCAACCAGGCATTTTGACATGTCAATGAACATTTTTAATGGCTCTTTTGATGCAAGTTTTTGTGAAACCTCTCCCATTTTCAAGTTCTTAATCTTGGGAGAAACAACTTCCATGGCAAAGTTTCACCAAGTTTCAGAAAATGTGTTTCTCTGTAGCAACTTTTTGTTGATGGTAACAAGTCCACAAAAGTTTTCCTGAGTCTGTCTTACAGCTGTAAGATATTAAAGTATTGTAGGAATTAAAATATAATCCCTAAATTCTATAATAGTCATGATCAATCATGTCAGGATCATTAAAGATGAATAGAAATAAATACATAAGTCCATTGTAGCAATTGAATCTTTGCAGAATAAACGATGAACGAGTGCTTGAATTGCAGGTATGATCTTCCTCAATCAAATCCCTTTGTTCCTTAAGTTTTCTTAGTTTTCTGTCTTTGATAAGGAGAGAATGGAAAGGTGGATAGATTTTTAACATATTGGAGACCATAACTTAGTAGCCTTTATATACTAACCTAAAAGGATCTCATTAAGCCTATTTGGATTAGAAACCGATATTCACATATTAAACTCATACCAATTACTAGAAGTCTGTGGGCTTCCATAATAAATCATTTATAATTAAGCCCATTGAGAATAGCCCATTTATATAATTATTTCATTTTATATGTTAGCTTACCAAATAGAAATTAAATTCAATAATCTCCCACTTGGGCTACATATGACAACAGAAATAATTATATGAAACAAATTCTTTGTGTATACTTTTACACAATTTTCTTTAGACTTCTCTTTAGCTTCAATCTGGTCCATTTCCTACATCAATATGAGATCATGGCAACTTTTGTCACTTATAATCGTAACTAGACCTTCCATGCTTACCACACTAATGTATTCAATGAGATAGATCAAGTATGGATGAGTGGCATGAAAATTACATGCAATGTGATCCCAATCATGTCTATTTCCAACTGGTCCTACTTTATTCTGTAAAGAGATAAATTCAAAATTTCAAATAAATTCAAAGACATAAATAATGAAGTAAACCATAAAACTTTATTATGCATAAATCAAACATAGAACATTCAAAATAAAACTCTCATTAAATCAAGGTATTACAAAATAAGCCTACACTCATATGAGCAGTGTGCTCATGAAAGAATTTAGGAGGCAATCCCTTAGTTAACGAATCTGCTATCATGGAGTTTGTCCCTATATGTTTTATATAAATTTGATCACTCTGAACTCTTTCCTTTACAATAAAAAACTTGATGTTAATATGTTTTGACTTCATAGAACTTCTTTTGTTGTTGGAATATAAAACTACAGATTTATTGTCCCAAAATATTTTTAATGACCTTTCAATACCATTAACCACACGTAGCCCAATGACAAAATTACACAACCATATCTCATGATTAGATGCCTCAAAGCAAGTTATGAACTCTGCAACCGTGGTTGAAGAAGCTATAAGTGTCTGTTTGGCACTTTTACAAGAAATAGCTTCTCTAGTGGATCGTTAACTATCTTGGTATCCGAAAAATCGAAATTAGAATACCCAATGATCTCCCAACTATCTAATTCCTATACATTAGCATCAAATCCTTCATTCTCTGCAAGTACCGCATAACCCGTTTTGATGCTTTCCAATGATCCAGTCCAGTGTTACTTAAATACCTACCCAAAAGTCCCATTGTAAATGTTATATCAAGACAGGTGCAAACTTGAGCATACATCAAACTTCCTATTGCTGAGACATAGGAAATCTTTTGTATCTCCTTTATTTCAAGGTCTGTTTTGGGGAACTGACTGAGACTGAACTTGTCTCCTTTAGCTACAAGTGTATCTCCTAGTGAACATCCTTTCATATTGAATCTGCTTAACACCTTTTTAATATAGCTCTTTTGTGATAACCCAAGGATACCTTAAGAGAAATCTTGCAGTATCTATATGCCTAATACAAAAGAGGTATCCCCAATATCTTTCATCTCAAAATTCGTAATGAGAAATTTCTTGGTTTCGTGCAATAAGCCTATATCATTACATGCTAGCAGTATGTCATAGACATATACCACCAAAAAAATAAACTTACTCTACTGAAATTGTGATATACACAATCATCAGCCACATTTAACTCAAACCATATAAAGCAATCACTTGATGAAATTTGTGATACCATTGACCAGAAGCCTGTTTGAGACCGTAGATGGATTTCTTTAATTTACAAACCATAGATTTTGAATCTTTGGAGTTAAAATTCTCTGGCTGAACCATATATATTGTTTCATCAATGTCTCCATTGAGAAAAGCATTATGTACATTCATATGGTGTAGCTCTAAATAAATATGAGCTACAAGTGTCATTATTGTCCTAAAAGAGTCCTTTGATGAAACTGGAGAAAAGGTCTCGTTATTGTTGATGCCTTCCTTCGAGTGAATCCTTTGGTGACTAGACGAGTGTTATATCTTTCAACATTGCCTTTTGAATCCCTTTTGGTTATAAATATCCATTTGCAATCAATGGGCTTCACACATTCAGGCAACTCAACAAAATCCCAAATGTTGTTGTCTTTCACAGATTTCATCTCTTCATGTATGGAATTGATCCAAAATTAAGATTTGGAACTTAGAAGAGCTTTGCTAAGATGATTGGGTCATCCTCCACTAAGCCTCTAGAATCCTCTTGTTCGAGGAGAAATACGATGTAATCATTTGGAATTGCATTTCTCCTTTCTTTAATGGATCTTCTTAATGGTACTTCTTGAGGTTGTTGAGTTTGCTCTATTGGAGGAATTTCATTGTTTTCCAAAAGAGAAACTTCAATATTTTCTTGAACTGGAGTTGCATCTTGAACAATATCGGGGATTATTACTTGATCATTGCCAATAGCAATATTAAGAACAGAAATAAATTTCTCCTCTTCAGAGATAACTTCTTCATCAAAGGTGAAGTTCATCAATTCTATTTGGTGAGCTAACATATATAAATGGAATAATTATATTAAATGGACTATTTTCAATGGGCTTAATTATAAGTGATTCATTATGGAAGCTCATAGGCTTCTAGTAATTGTATGAGTTTAATGTGTGAATACAAGTTTCAGGTTTAATGGGATCTATTAGGTTAGTATATAAAGACTACTAGGTTATAGTCACCAATATGTCAAAACCATACCCATCTTTCTATTCTTTCTAAACAAAATATAAGGAGTAAAAAGATTTGATTGAGGAAAATCATACATGCAATTTAAGCACTTGTTCATAATTTATTCCATAAATGTTCGATTGCTACAATGGATTCAAGTATTTATACCTATTTATTTTTAATAATTATAACATAATTGATCCTGACTATTATGGAATTAGGGATTATATTTTAATTCCTACCTAATAATATTATATTATTAAGATTAAAGAATTTTTTATCGGTGCTTTTTTAATTATATATTTGATTTAATGGAGTTGATTTGATTGTGTTCCATTTTATTGAGATTTGTTAATGGACTTTAGCATGATAATCAAATATTATTTACAAAATTATGATAATATTTTCGTAGTTACTGGGCGTAATTCAGACTCATTGTAGATTCAATAAGAATGCTTTGGTTTTATTGGGAATGATGTTTGGTGGAGCCACATATGTGCATGTTCTATGAATTGATCATAAATTCAATTTTTAATTCATTGGATTGCCACGCAATTGGCAAAGGGTCTGCTTTCTTTATCTTGGGTTGAGTATTGCCCTGAGAAGTTAAAGACAGTGTTGTGCTTTAGTTCTTTGAATGAATATTTGATTAAGAGAACCTGTACATTGCATTGCATGTACATGGTGACTTTTGTTTTGTAATATTATTATATGTATTACAATTAAGGATTCAAATAGAGGGTGTTTTCCAAATCCAATTATCTATTGTACTTGCTGTTAGGTTTTTTTTTTTTACAGTGTGTATATTGATTAAATATAATAACTTGGTTTTTCAAAACCCAATAGATATAATTTTATAATTATATATAGTTTGCATGATTATTTAGCATACATTGGTGCATAATTTTAGCTTGTCTTAAAAATCATGATTATTAAATATTAAGATTTTAACTAGTGAAATACTAAGAAATTTATTTACATTAGTTATATTTGGTATTTCTAAATTAAATTGATTTATATATTACGTTATCAAAGTAATCTCTGTTGTATAAATTAATTTAATTTGAAATATAAAAACATTGTGTATTCATTAAATATTAGTCGACCCAAAGAAAGATTAGTATTTAGAAAAATAATAAGTACACTTGTAATAATAAATTTTGATAATTATAAAATTATTTTCATGTGAATAATAGTCAGTCCAAAGAAATACTATTATTTGACGGAAATTATTATTAATATTTGATTATTGCGTTAAGAGTACCACTTGGAATTAATATTTTTGTGCAAACACTGAATATCAAGTTGTGCTAGGTATCTTATCTTAATTCATGATTTTATGACATAATTATTGATCGCATGTTGTTTCTTATTCTCTATTCAGTTTTTGCTACAGCAAATAATGTGCCTGCTCAAATTAGTGTCATTCCTATGCTCAATGGTGCAAAATTTAAGGTTTGAAAAGAGAACATGAAATTCTTTCTCTGATGTATGGATCTAGACCTTGTGCTTAGGATAGAGCGACCCACTTTGGCTGAGAATAATTCCAATAAGGTTAAAGTTGAGAAGTGGAATCATGAAATGTTCCATATCGAAAGTGTTTCGGGACTCTATTTCTGAGAGCAGTAATGCTAAGGAATAACTTATGGAAATATAACAATACTTTACCAAAAGTGAGAAGTTAGAAACAAGTAATCATTTGGTTGCTCTATTTTTATGAGGTACAAGGGTAAAGAAAATGTAAGGGAGTACATATTAGAAATGTCAAATCTTGCTGAAAAACTAAAGACACTAAAGTTATAGATAAATGAAGATTTACTCTTGCATTTAGTTCTCCTTTCTCTCCCTGCACAATTCAGTCAATTTAAAGTGAGTTACAATAATCAAAAAGAAAAATGGACTCTTAATTAGCTAATCTCTCAATGTGTGAAAGAAGAGGAAAGGATCAACCTCTCATAATAACAAAAGAGAAAGGGCTAAGGATATTGCAACTGGAACACCTTCAAAGAAACAAGGTGATGAATTCACCTATTTTTTCTGCAAGAAGGGAGGACACATGTAGAAAGAGTGTTCCAAGTACGTTGCTTGACGTGCAAAGAAGGGTAAGTTTCTCACTTTGGTTTGTTCTGAAGCTAATTTATCTTTTGTACCTATAAACACTTGGTGGATAGATTCTGGTCCTACTACTCACATAAGTGTGTCTATGCATGGTTGCCTTTAATGTCGACTGCCAATTGACGATGAAAGATACATATATGTGGACGATGGCAAAGCAGATCCTGTGGAATCTATAAGGCATCTTAGATTACTTTTGAATACTAATGTTATTTGGATTTACCTAAAACTTTTGTAGCCCCGTCATTTAGACAAAATTTAATTTTTGTTTCTTATTTAGGCAAATGTTGCTACTTTTGTGGTTTAGGAGATAATAAAGTTACTTTATCTCTAAATTCAAATATTATTGGTCTTGGTATTGGTATTTTTATTGATAATCTTTATTTGCTAAAAATTGTTGCTTCCAATAAAGAAATCTTGCATGCTAGTTCAAAAGGTACGAAGCGTAAATTAACTAAGAATTCTACCATACTATGGCATAAGTGTTTATGCCACATCTCTTAACAGAGAATTCATAGGTTTGTATCTAATGGAATTCTTGATTGCCTTAACTTAATAGATTTTCAAGTCTGTGTAAAGTGCGTTAATAGAAAATTAACAAACACAAGAAAACTAAATGCAAATAGATGTACAGAAGTCTTAAAACTAATACATACATATATTTGTGGTTCATTTCCTATGGTTGCATGGAATAGTCAATGATATTTTATTACGTCCATAGACAACTATTCCAAATATGGGTACCTCTGTTTGATAAGTGAGAAATCCCAATCCTTGGACATTTTCAAGTCTTATAAAGTTGAAGTTAAACTTCAACTTGGTAAGAAATAAAGTTGTCAAATTTAACCTTGGTGGTAAATACTATGGCAGATATGATAGATCAAGAGAACAATGTCCTGGGCCTTTTGCTAACTTCCTAAAGGAATTTGGTATTTCTCTACAGTACACTATCCCAGGCAAACACAACATGAATGTTGTTGCTGAGAGACAAAATAGGACATTTATGGATATGGTAAGAATTATAATTAGTCATTCTTATTTACCTAAAACACTTTGGGAGAAGCATTAAAGAATGCAGTTATATCCTTAATAGAGTACCTAGCAAAGCAGTATCTAAAATACCATATGAATTGTGGACTGGTAAAAAGCCCAATATAAGGCACTTACACATTTGGAGATGTCTAGCTGAGGCAAGGCCTTATAGGCCCAATGAAAGAAAATTAGACCCTAAGATAGTTAGTTGCTACTTTGTTGGATACGTGAAATGCTCTCAAGGGTTTAAGTTTTATGATCTGACTGCCCGTGAGAAGGATTATGTCTCTCATGACCTTTGTCATGGCCCGTGACATTGCCCGTAAGAGCACACTATTTAATGATCAAGCCTCAAAGAGTTTGGAATTTTTTCTAAGCCTTCAAGCAATATTTCTAATGAACATATTTGGACTTCAAAACATTGAATATGAGATATTCAAAATGATTGGAAGAGTTCCATAAGTTAAAGAGCTTTAACACATACTTAATATATTAGATTTATATGTTGTTATTATGTGTTTGTCTTGGCATGAATGGATGATCATGGACTTTTAACCCAATGAATGAATTTATAAGGTATGTAATATTATTTTATTATATATGAGTTTGTAATTAAGTGTTAATTACTAAATTAGATTTTTTCAAGTTTATTGAGCCTGTGAGCTATCTTATTTTATAATCCTGCCTTGGTATGCCAAGGATACATAATGTACACAAGAGTTGTGGAGATGCAAGAGTAAGAGAAGGGTTCAACCCATCAAGATGTCTAGTAGGAGCATGAAGACTAGAGTAGTCATTAATGGTTGTAATTTGATAACCTAATAGACCTTAAGTCCATGATCATGTATGTGTTAATTTATTGTCCATTTTATAGATATGTATGAGATATATATCAAGCATGAGACGCATGTAAAATGGACAATGTTTTAAGTGAGACCAAAATTAATAAGGCCTAAAATCTTCCAAACTAAATATTGAGTTAGGACTCTCCATTGGAGTAATGAATCTTGGAACTAGTTTCCTTGAATTCATTGCATAGCATGAGATGTTATGAGTATGAGATACATTGCATGGAAAGAATGGCAAGGTGTACCTGAGTTGTGCAATGTTCAAATCTTCATACTTGCTAGTCCAATGGGTTTAACTCAACTAAAATGAAAGGCTAAGAACGACAATGTGTACCTAAGGCTGGAAGTATTAGGACTCACTAGATTGAATCTCATAAGAGTTGTGATGAGTAAGAGTTGCTCACTTGTAAAAATTGAATCCTTAGAAAGACAATGCATAGCTTGTGGGATTCGATGAACAAGAGTTGTTCATTTGCAAGATTTCAATCGATCTACTAGAGATTCACCCTAATGGAATCTCCATTTCCTAATTGGAAGTGTAGGATTCGCCAAATTAGTGGGAGTGCCATTTTGATTAAAGACCAAATCAATATG
>CAOJBK013012872.1:0-40314 GCA_948294925.1 Codiaeum variegatum
GAACGGGGCGGGGCTGGTTACGGGACGGAGAAAAAAATCGGGCAAGTCACGCGGGTTACGAGGGCGGAGGGTCGGGTCGGGGCATGGTTGGGCGTAACCCGGCCCGTTGCCATTCCTAAATGCATTAGAATTTGCTCAATACTATAATTAATTTCATGTATCAATTTAATTGATTTATTACCCAAATTCATTAGAATAACTTCTCAAATTCATTGAATTTGGCTACATATTCTATCTTCCCTTGGAATAAAGGTATTGCAAAAACTTAAAATAAATAGATCAAATAGTTAAACCCACTTTAATAATCAACCCACTAATCACAATTTACAAATTTATGCTAAAAAAAAAAAAACAATACGGACTAACAAATGTGGGAATGTCCTCATAAAATAAAACCCCATTATGCTGCTATATCCCACGTGGTGAATTATAAAAGCACCACGTGTATTTCCACAATTGGATTGAACTGGTTTTCATGACATTGACGTCTGAGTATTAACTTTGTTTGCTTAAAAATTGTTTTTTATTTTTATTTTTTAATTTTCAAGGCTCTATTTAGCTTCCTTCGTACAAAATTCTTGTTTTTTTTTTGTCCCAATGTGGCAAATTCAAGGTTTTTTTTCTCACTTTTTTTTTTGGTACCCATCTCAAAGGGTACATTCCTCATCATAGCACAATAATACATGAATATTATTTTTTCTTAAAATAGAATGACAAAAAAAAAAAAGAGAGAATGATGAGCTTTGTTAATGTTGGTTTACACCAGAAAGTATGTTTATTTAAAAAAAAATTACAAATCTCCTCATTTTGACACAAATTATCTACTTTTTAATCAATCTAAAGAGATTAACTTAGGATATTAATAAAAATTGACTCGTAATTATCTTAATTATTATTATTATTATAAAAAAGTGAGTGTAAACACTTCAATTTGCTATATATTGTGATTATTATATATTTATTTATTCTTTTTGGTTGAAATTCTTTTGCATCTTTTCTTACTTTACAGCCCAAACTCCATATTCCTCCCATGAATTTTCTTCTAAAATGGAAAGTTATTTGACCTTCAATAATTTTATACTATACTTCGTGATAGGGATTTGCCAAGGTGGATTCACTATTTGTATTTTTGCTTTCACATTACTATGCTCTTTAAATTTTTAAGTAAACTCAATTTTTATGAAAATTTATATATTATGTAATAGAAAATTCCAATTTTCATATTTATTATTTTCATATTTATTATGATTCTTTAAAAGTTTTTTATTTAGCATGCGAACTATTTATTATATTTCAAATTATATAATATGTGATACATGACAAAAGTTATTTGATAGAATAAATAATACAATTCAATATATGTCATTATCTCATACAAAAAATTTGAAATTGCTTGAGGGACAGAATTAGAAAATTTTAAAGGAGATATCAGAAAGATTAATCAAATTCATGACTATATAAAAGAATATAATATTATATTTATTTACTTTTTATTAATAAATAATACATTGATTTTGCATATATATATATATATATATATAAACATTACTAATTAAAGATAAATAGAAAATTCATTTAAAAAAATTATATAATAGTTTATGAGGGGGCAAAGTTTTATTTTAAGGTATAAACATCAAATTTACTTTAAATAAAGTGCTGATTTTTAGATATATCTAACTTTTAAAATATTTTAATTTGTCTAGTCAATTATACATTCTATTTTAAATTTATTCTATATGACATGTGGCACCTTTTAGGGTAAATTTGAAATTGAAGGCAAAATTGATTAGGAAAATTGAAACATTTTAAAATTTAGAGTACATATGAAAGTTAACATTTTATTCAGGATAAATTTGAAGTTTTTGCCTTATTTTTAGTGGAGGCTAATATGTAAAATATACAAGGCAGGGCCCTTCTTTTTCTAATATATAGTTTCGCCTCTCAATTGAATAGTTTGCATATTAAATTGAAAGTTTTTAAAAATTAGAGTGAATCTAAAAGTTAACTCAATTTATTTGGTGCTTTATCATAATTTTTAACTATTTTCACAGTTGTATGTATTTACCTCTTTTAATCTTAAATGATTAAATTTAACGAGTAACTTCTCAACATAATGTGATTGATTAAGTGCATTACCTCTATCATGTTTAATCCCCAAAATAGTATCTATTTTACTGTGATCTTTCATCTTAAACATATATAAAAGTTAGATATTTTTTAATTTTCATTTATTCCAATCATGTTTGTACTAAAGATTAATAGATTGTTAGGATTTTAAGAGTACTGTAACCTCACATTGGAAAAAAATGGAAATTAAAAGTGACATATAGTTGGAGTGTGGTGTCAATTATGTAAGTGTGTTCCTCTTCAAGACTCATATAAAATATCTCCCAAGTTATATGGGTTTCCATTGATATCAGAGCCGTAGTTCAGTTGGATAAGTATAGAGACAGTTGTTAGATCAAGCAGTGCCCTTTCCACATGCAAAAGCAAGGTGAGTCCCAATGTTACTCGAGTCGGTGGAGTAAAAGGACTCTTAAATGTAATACTCAAATATTTCATCTCAAATGGGAGCCAAGCCCAATGTGGATGTCCCCTTTTAAAGAAGAGATTGTGAGGATTTTAAGAGTATTGAAATCTCACATTAAAAAAAAAAAAGGATAAAAATGAAGCAGGACATATCAGTGGAAATGATCCATAAATTCAATGTTCAATGTTTTTAGTAGGAGTGTGGTCAAGTATGTTCCTTCTTCAAGGCCTGCACATAAAATTTCTTAAGTTATGTGGACTCTCAGACCTAAGGGTCATTAACGTAAAGACTTATAATAATACCTTATTATATGATTGAAAAATCATTCAATAATTAAGTGAAAGACATTATGTAGTGAAAGACATTATGTTGATCAAGTAGAAGCTACTTTAGAACTTCTTCTTGGTGACTAGATTGTAATCAACATTTGGAGAAGTATACTTTTAAGCATGTTTTTTAGTTTTTCATTTCTTCCACAACACTCATTCTCTCTTTTCTTTTTTTTTCCTTTATGCTTTGAGTTTGAGAAAATGACAAAAGCTAGGTTGACACTTAATTTTTTTTTTTAAAAAAAAATAGAAATTATAATAAACTTATAAAATATGAAAAAAAAAATTTGGTGGAATAACATATGAAAATTTTCATTGTGGAGGAATAGGCCTCACCACATTGAAAGAGAATTTGAATAATTTTGGGCAAATTGGAAGATAGAATCTATTTCTCTCTCACTTTATTTAATTTACAGCTATTATTTTATGTTTTTTTAATACTTTTTTTTTCATTTATTGAAAAATAAATAAAATAAGATTGAAGATGAACTTTTTTCATTAATGGCTTACCTCGCCCATGACGCATTTTTATGGGGATTTTTTATTTTTGCAGAAGCTTTTAAGAGGGCAGGGAGTGCTGTGTGAGACCTTTGATGATCTGATGTAAATATTAATCTAAAATAATTTTTTAAAAATTTAGAAATTGTTTACTACGAAATATTCAAATTTCGAATTTCGTAAAATTGGGCTGGAATAATTTGGTTTGTGTAATTATTTTTTACACTTCTTTTCTTTTAGTTCAACTTTAATATAGAATTTTTTTCATATATGATTCATATTTTTTAAAATTTTAGGATATATTTATATATAAATAATATTTTTTCTTTATAAAAAATTAATAAAATAATGTAAAATGAATATCACATAAAAATAATTTAATTTAAAAAGCAAAATTTATCTTTCTTCTCCATTTAATTAATTTTTAATAAATTTTTTTATTGCTAATATGATGATTTTTTTTTTGCCAAATTGCTAATATGATGAGTGTTGGATGAGTCAATTACCCATTAAATAACAATGCAGAAGTTTGATAGGAAGTCGCTTTCCTTCAGCTGCATTGAAATATAATACTCGTTAATTTATGAGGACTGCATACATGAATTAATTAACATATTTCTATTCTTAAAAACAAAGGAATTATAAATAAAATTCATAATTTTTTTATTTGTTGATTGACTGCTACAGTACAATATAGACATTTCCATGTCTCCTTTTGTATAATTTGGTAAATTCTTATTTATATTAAGAGTCGTTTGATAGTAAAAATTTAAAATCTATAGATTTATCAAATTTATTAAAATGAAAAATAATAAAATCTTGATGCGTGTTTATATTTGTTTATAAAAAATGAAATTTAATAGTGCACCAGAATATTCTAACTAGACTAGCATCTTACATCATCTAATACCTATTGATATATTATTATCTGAAATCAAAATAAAATGAAGGCAAAGAGAATACATAACCACCCACTCTTGTGAACCAGGTATAGAACGAGCTGCTTTTGCTAACAAATGAGCAGTCTCATTCACTGATTACCTCACAAATTTAATCTAAAAAACATAAGAGATTTTAACAAAATAATATAATTGTTCACAATTAAACTAAAATAATTACGATCTAAAGACTGGTCTCTTAAAGATTGAATAAGAATGAGAGAATCAAACTCAAGAGTAAAGTGTGTACAATTGTGAGAAGTCAAGCAAGAGCATCTTGAAAAGAGAGAGCTTCAATTAAAAGTGGGTCTGTTATACCTGAAAAAAAAGTAGGTTTTGGCTGCCACAAACCTTCCTTGATCATCTCTGAGCAACACACCTCCATAATCAGTTTAATATTCATAAGATTTATATTTGGATGAATAACTATAATTTTATAGATTTTAAAAATAAATTACAAATTTATCAATAAATATGATTTCTATTTTTTAAAAAATATATATAATATAGTCATTATATATGTAATAAAATTAATACTATATTTTTCTTTTCAACCATTTAATTGAATTCAAAATTTTTATTAAAAAATAAATTAAAAATTATGTAAGTTAATATTTAAATTTACATAAATAAAAAATATTAAATTATTCTATTTAAATTATAATAATTATTATTTTTATTTGTATTTTTATTTTTATTATAAAAATATAATTTTAGAATATTTAAATATTAACATGAGTAATTTTGATATATTAATTTTTTAATAAAATTGATCATTGATCTAAAATGATGAATTTGATCAAAACTCATCTTTTATGTTGGATTTTAAAATCTACAAAAATGAGAAATTTGAAGGATAATGAATTTCAATAAATTCATGGATTCTAATTCAGTTTTTCAAATCAAACATATAGTAATAGTTAGAATCCATGAATTAATAGTTTTTAATAAAATTCTCAATTTTTTATAGCAAAATTTTTATTTTATTAATTATTTTTTAAATTCCTAAATTCTTATTTGGCCATATTACATTCTTGAACTTTCTGTGGGAAACTTAATAAAAATATTACTAGAAAACATGTTAATGATTGGCAGTGCAGCAATTTTAATTTTGTTTAAATGTCAGCCAACAAAATTTTTATTGACTCTTACTAATTTGTGGTGTTAAAAATGTATTGTGATGAAAATACTAATTAACTCATTTTGCAGCAAAAAAAATATATAAAAAAAATTTCAAACTAACAAAGAAAAAGGTCAGAAAAGGTTGCTAATAATAATTATTATTATCTTTTTATCTTCCATTCATTTTTTGTCTTTTTTGCTAAATTCTAATTTTAATTATACCTCTAAGGAATAATAGGATATACTACAATGATCCAATTCATAAAACTTATTTAATAATAATTTTTAGTTTGAGTTAAATTAGTGGAGTATGAGAGCTAATTGCCATAAGAAGCTTTTTCTTTTTGAAAATATATTGTGCTTAAATAAGAGTGCTTTTTGCAAGAAGTACAATTTCACTGGTTAATAAATTTATTTTTAATTGTTGTTTAAAATCTAGATTTTCTTGCCATTTGAAAGATTTTCTTTAATGGAAAAGTTGGCAAGCCAATTAAACTCAATGTTTGAATATATATATATATATATATATATATATATATATATATATATATTAAATGCCGACATACACTATTATTGAATTATTCTCATAATATTTTTCTCATTGTTATTTTTTTTAAATAAAATAACGCCTGTATTAAATTGAGTTAAAAGTACACAACAACACAAGAACAAGATTAATAATTTCAATGAGTATACATAAAAATAATTCACACAATAAGTACCAAATTTATTTAGAGGATTCAACATCAAAACCTACAAAAAAAGAAATTTGACAAATTTTCCTTTGAATCCAAAGACTTCTAGAACTTTCGACAAATTTTGTTTGGCGAAGTTATATCTCCCCTTCTAAGTTAGCTGTTTGTTGGCGAGATATTCTAAATCGACTTCCTACATATGATAATCTAAAAAAAAAGGGGTTGGCTCTCTCTTTACGTTATGTGTTGTGTTGTGCTAACAATGATGCAGCTGATCATCTTTTCGTTCAATGCAAGTTAACAAGGGAGATCTGAACAGCTGTTTCCAGTTTTTTTGCGTTAAAAATTTATTACGATGCAAGGATTTGCACTTAATTTCTAAGGCTCAAGATGTTCAGGTCAATTTCCAAATTCGTTGTTTATGGAATGTTGCTATTATTAGTAGGATTTGGGTTATTCGAAGAAGTCGAAATGCTTGCATATTTGAAGGGGGGCCTATTTTGATTTATCATATGCTTAAAACAATTTGGTTTTGCATTAAGGAGAGCGATATCTTTCGAGTTAGGAGCATGAATAGTGTTATGGATGAACTTAATGTTTTTCAAAACTTAAATATTGATGGCGTTCCTTAGAAATCCCCTAAAATTATTTCTGTAAGTTGGCAATGCCCTCCACTTGGGATAATAAAAGTTAACATTGGTGACTCATCTCTTGGTTTGCCTGGTCATTCTGGGACAGATAGAGTTTTTAGGAATCATAGAGGTTTTTATTATGGCTCTTTTACTTTTCACATTGACTCTTGCTATGCTTTTATGGCTGAATTTAAGACAGCAATGTTTGCTATTGCGAAGGCAGTGGACAGGGAATGGCATAAACTTTGGCTAGAATGTGAATCAATGTATGTGGTCACTCTTTTCAAGACGAAATCTATGGATGTTCAATGGAGTTGCATATTGGATTGGTCTCATTGTCTCGAGCAATTGCAGTCTTTAGATTTGGTTGTCTCAGATGTTTTCAGAGAATGAAATAGAGTTACTGATTGTTTAGCTAATTTCGGTGCTAATCATCCGCAATCTCATTGGTGATATTCTATTCCAGACTTTTATAATGAGTTTTTCTATTTTGATTATAATTTTCAAACAAACTATAGATTTTATAATTAATATTATTCTTTTTTTTTTAAAGTTTAATAATATTTTTGGACTCTCACGAAGATAAAAAAAATCGCTAAAGGAGTGTAAATCTAGTTAGAATGCTTAGTTGTATTTATTAATTCCTGAGACCCCATTCTTTAAAAAAATATATATATTTGGCTTATGTCTTTGAATATATTTGTGAATGAATACTAATTCCACAATTAGCCAAAAATGGATACATTTATTGGGAGCGCAGCAGTTTTAAATTTGTTTAAGATGTCAGCCAACAAAATTTTTATTGACTCTTAATTTGTGGTGTTAAAAAATGTATTGTGATGAAAATACTAATTAACTCATTTTGCAACAAAAAAAATATATAAAAAAAATTCAAATTAACAAAGAAAAAGGTCAGGAAAGGTTGCTAATAATAATTATTATTAACTTTTATCTTCCATTCATTTTTTCTCTTTTTTTGCTAAATTCTAATTTTAATTATACCACTAAGGAATAATAGGATATACTACAATGATCCAATTCATAAAACTTATTTAATAATAATTTTTATTTTTGAGTTAAATTAGTGGAGTATGAGAGCTAATTGCCATAAGAAGCTTTTTTTTTTTTTTTTTAAATATATTGTGCTTAAATAAGATTACTTTTTGCAAGAAGTACAATTTCACTGGTTAATAGATTTATTTTGAATTGCTGTTTAAAAACTAGATTTTCTTGCCATTTGAAATATTTTCTTTAATGTAAAAGTTGGCAAGCCAATTAAACTCAATGTTTGAATAAAGTGTATATATATAAATAAAAGGATGACATAAACTATTATTGAATTATTCTCGTATAATATTTTTTTCAATGTTATTTTTTAAAAATAAAATAGTGTTTGCATTAGACTGAGTTAACAGCCCACAACAGTACAAGAGTAAGATTAATAATTCTAATGAGTACACATAAAAATAAGTCACACAATAAGTACTAAATTTCTTTAGAGGACTCAGTATCAAAGCCTATAAAAAAAAGAAATTTGATAATTTTTTCTTTAAATCTAAAGGCTTATAGAACTTTCAGCATCTTTTGTCTCTGTCACCATAAAAGCACAGGTTGTAAGAGACACAACCATAGTCAATAAGGCCAAGAGCACCAGCGGACTAAAAAACTTACACTTACACTGAAAAGTCTCTGATTCTCTAGCATCCTCTACTGAAACTAGTGAAACCACCATAGCCACCACAAGACACAAAGAGGGAGATAGAACATTCAGAGACACTAAAAAGGAGCAGTATCAAGCAACACTAGCCCGCTCAACACCAAACCCAACGCTTTTTAAATTGAAATACAAGCACAACAACGGTGACAGAGCAAAAGCAGGAGTTCATCAGAGAAAGCGGCGACACATGGGCTACGGTGTAAGACAAACTGATTTTATTAAATTTAATACTAAGAAAACTAAAAAACAATAGAGAAAATATAGATCTAAAGAATCTGATAGAGAAAGAGGTCTCCCTCTGGCAGCCGAAGCAGCCAGAGGGTGCCCTGGAGACGGCAGCGTTAGGTTTACTTGAGAGAGAGTTTTTAATGAATAAAACAATAGTGAAATTAAAGAATTGAAAATAAAAATAAGATTAATATAATTCCTTTTGATTATATTGATATAATTAATAATTAAACTAATTTTCTAGTGAAATGAAAATTTTATTTTTCCTTCTTTATTTATTTGATTTTTTTTTTGTGAAACTATTTATTTTATTTTATTATCTTGAATTATATTAAGAGTGTTTGTTTCAATAAATTACTTAAATTTATTTGCTTTGCATATGAAAATAATAAATATTGCTTTTATAATTCAAATTGAAGAAAAACATTTGATATATGATCTATGTATTAAGAATACATATATTTTTCAACAACAACACATTTTTTTTTCAAAAATAAAATAAAAATACATACAAATATTATGACAAAAAATATATAAGTTAGACTTCTCAAACATTATTAAGATGTTTATGAACAAAATGTGAATTTGTGAGGAAGGCTCTAGAAAGTGGAAGAAATTTAGAGAATTAAGAGAATTGTATTGAGGAAAAATTGAGTTCTGTACAAGCTACCTTGCCTTTTATATACAAAAGCTAACGAAGAAGAAAACGCTACGCTACGACACATGTCCTACAACCAAAAATGTGTTCCTCATTCAAATGCCTAAAACTCCTTATTTCACTTAAACTAGAACGGCTTATCACATACACAAACAACACGCCGTAGGCATAAATGACGCATCAAATAACTTATATTTTCAACATCCTCCCCTCAAATTGGATCTTGATCAAGTGAAACTAGATTCAACTTGGACAAATGAGAGTGAAAAGCTGGGACATAAAGGATCTTAGTAAACACATGTGCTAGCTGGCGAGAAGAAGACACATAACTTGTGGATATGAAGCCAACTTTCAATTGATTTCGTACCATAAGATAATCAATATCAAGATGTTTGGTATGCTCATGGAAAACAGGATTTGCAATAATGTGCAGTGCTGCTTGGTTATCACAGTATAAGGAAATGGATAATTGAACTAGAATCTAGAAATCCTGCAGGAGATACGTTATCCACTGCAATCCACAAACAGTGCTGCCCATACTACAATATTTTGCTTCAGCATTAGATCTCGAGACTGTATTCTATTTCTTGGATTTCCATGAAATTGGAGTATCCCCAAGTAAGATACAAAATGCAGTAATGGACTTTCTGGTATCTTGACATGCACCCCAATGTGCATCACAATATGCTTCCAACTTCAAATTATTTGATTGAAAATGAAAATAACATATGAAGGATAACCCTTGAGATATTTCAGCAAATGCAATATTGCATTCCAGTGAAAATCAGTAGGAGCACTCACAAACTAACTGAGTTGTTGTAATGCATATGTTAAATATGGACGTGTGAGGTTGAGATAAAGTAATTTTCCTACAATTCTCCAATACTACTCATGATCATAATATGGCTTCCCTTATGTAGCTAACAATTTAAGGTTTTTGGGTAATGGTATTGAGGCACGCTTTACACCCAAAAGGCCAGCATCTTGAAGTTTTCCCAGAACATACTTTCTTTTATTCATAAATGACTCTGAAGAAGACCTTGCTAGTTCCATTCCTATAAAGTACTTTGTATAGCCAAGGTCTTTTATTGTAAACATATCATCCATAAACTGTTTAACTACTGTCAAGGAGGGTTCATTTGCACCAGTCAATAATATATCATTCACATATACTAATAATGCTATAAAAATGATTCCTAGAGCCCTTTGTGAAGAGACATAAATCATGAGTGGACTGATTAAATCCATAGTCAGTCATTTTTACAATGACCTCTTTATTCCACTATCTTGATGCTTGTTTAAGTCCATATAAAGACTTAACAAACTTATAAGCATGACCTGGTAGGACCTTCTCATACCCTTCTGGAGGTTTCAAGTACACTTCTTCTTTCAGAAATCCATGCAGAAGGCATTATTTACATCTAATTGTAAACTAGGCCACTGATAATGTGTTGCCAAAGTTAAAAATAATCTAACAGTTACTGACTTTGCCACATGTGAAAAACTATCCCCGTAATCCAATCCTTCTATTTGCTTGTATCCCTTAGCAACTAATCTTGCTTTGTGTTTATCAATAGTCCCATCAGGTTTAAGTTTGACTTTAAAAATCTACTTACTGCCAATTGTATGCTTATCTTTAGGTAGAGGCACAACTTCCTAAGTGTGATTATCTTCCAAGGATTTCAACTCAGCATCTACTGCAGCCTTCCATTCTGGAAATTTGCTTGCTTTATAATATGTTTTAGGTTCCTGTATAATAGATACATTTGCAAGTAACTCTATATGTGCAGTGCCATAATGTTTAGGTAAGATGTAAGGAAAAGCTGGAGGTGTATAAATGGTTGGCAATATAGGTTGAAAATTATGTTTGATAATTTTTGATGGAAATACAGTGCATATGAAGTCTTTCATCCATTTAGGTTGGGTCTTTTGTCTAGTATTGTGTCTAATAAGTAAATTCACAGGCTGTGGTTCTATAGTAGTTGGTATTTCAATATTGCTAGGTGTAATATGTGAAGGTATAGGTTAATATGTAGGATCTATGTCATAAGCAATTGTAGTCTCATTATTAACTGGAGAAGAGATAGAAGTTGTTGGTGATGGCAATGGTGAGGAATAAGGTGATGGAGTTATGGCTGTATTGTTTTGGTTAGGTTGGTGTTGTTATTATGTGGTGGAAATAATAGAATCAGCTATGCCAGTGATAGGTGAAGGTGGTGGAGGGTTGGTTTGTGTGTAAAATGTAGCATAAGGAAAAATAATTTCATAAAAATGCACATCTCTAGACACTAAAACATTATGAAGCTTCAAATCATAAAACTTATACCCCTCTTGGCCTAGACTATATCCTAAAAACATACACTTTAATGCCCTTGGTTCAAATTTATCCTTTTGTGGTCTGACATTTGTAGCATAGCAAAGACTTCTAAAGACCTTAAGGGTAGATTAATCTGGTGATGTTTTGTATAAGATCTCATAAGGTGTTTTCTAAGATAAAATGGACGAGGGTAGTATATTTATAATATATGTGGCAGTTAAGATAGAATCTCCCCAGAATTTTTTATGTGTATTAAATTGAAACATTAATGCTCTTGCTACTTGCAGCAAGTGCCTATGTTTTCTTTCAACTACACAATTTTGTTGTGGTGTGTAGGGTACAGTTTTATGGTGTTTAATTCCTTGATTAAGTAATAGTTTTTGACAGTGAGAGTTAGCAAACTCAGTCCCATTGTTTGATCTAACTATTTTTGCGATAAGATTAAACTAGGTTTGAATCATCTTAAGAACATGTGTGAAGGTGTGTAGGGTCTGATCTTTATTGTTAAGTAATAAATTCCATGTTGCTTTGCTATGTTCATATACTATGGTCAGAAAATACTTTGCTCCATTCATTACAAGTTGTCTATAATGCCCCCATATATCTATATTTAATAAATCAAACACATTTTCATATTCTGTAATACTAGCCTTACAAAGCAATATGCACTGCTTATATATAGAACACACATAACAAGGTTCATCTATACAGTCTTTAAACTCAGCAGTAACTAGTATATACCTCATAACTTGTTCAAAACAATGTCCTAAATGAGTGTTCTAAATAATTGCATCACTCTTATTTCCCTTACTTATACCTACTAAGGTATTGTATACATTTAAGTTCCTACTTATACTGCTATTACACTATAAATTTTTCTTTATTGTAAGCTTAAAAGAGTATATACTAGAAACTGTTTTGATCAATTCATGATCAAAACTACTTCCATCTAACATATAGGGATTATCCTTCACTTTCCCAACTGCATAAACTTCTTCAGTCCATAGGTCCTGAAAGATACAAATATTAGGTAAAAATATGACAATTGAGTGATTATTGGTTAAAAACTTCTTAATAGAAAAATATTGAATCTAAAACCTGGTATGTGAAGAACTCCTGTTAATGAGACTTTTTTTTTTCAGATATTAACATCTCCTATATGGTAAATAATTTTCTTAGTTCCATCCGGTAAAAGAATAGGTCTTATGTTTGTAAGTTGGTGGCAGTGAAAAGGTTTAATGAAATGCACAAATAAGAAGATGTTCCTATATCTATTATCCAGGAATCGAAAATAAAGTATTCTGCAAGCTTAAAGTATACTCAGTAATTTTACATGCAAACTCTATCATACCAACAAAATCATCAAGAGTAGTGCCTTTTGCCTTAATCACCTTCATTAACTCCTGCTGAATGGCATTACTCAATTCTCCATTGCCTAATGATTCCACATCCACCATCAAAGGTGTGTCCACCACTGCACCTACAAACTTCAATTAACCTTGTCCTCTCTTTTGCTTGTATTCCTTGAACCAATCAGGTACTCTATGAAGCTTAAAACAAGTATCCTTGGAGTGATCAGTACGCTTGCAATGGTCATAGTACATATCTTACTTCTTTTTATAGAAATTTCCAATTCCTCTTCCTACTACCTTATTGACTAGAAATTTGTTAGCAAAATCCCCATTTTCTTTTATTCGTGTAGTTATAGTACTAACTTCATTTTTTTTTCAATCTGTAACACCATTGCATAGACTTTATTTATATATGGTAATGGATCTATTATTAGGATTCTGATCTCTTATGTTTTCATAGATTTCATTCAGGCCATTTAGGAATTGAATGCTCTGTGCTCTATTAGCCTTTTGAACATTAGTCCTAGAGGCAGCATAAGTACGCACAACAATTGGATCTAAGCAGTTCAATTCATCCCACATCAATTTCATCTTATTGAAATAATCAGTAATTGCACTATTACGTTGCACCATAGTATTGATCTCTCTTTGGTTCTGAAAGATCTTGGATCCTTTGCTTTGACCATACCTCAAGGCCAATTCATCCCATAGCTCTTTAGTACTCGATGTATACATGAGTGTTCCAACAATATCTTTTGAAATAGTGTTAAGGATCCAGAAGGTGACCATATATTCCACTCAAGTCCATTGATCATAGTCAGTTGACATTGTACCAGGTTTGACATATCTACCATGAATAGAACCCAATTCAACCTTCACAATAAGAGCAATTTGTATTGCTCGCTTTCAGGACAAGTAATTCCTTCCTTCCATAGGTGTAGTAACTAAGATCATCCCAGGGTAATCAGATCCTTGAAGATATAAAGGAATATCATCATTATATGTAAAATTCGTAACTTGAGTTCCGCGATTCTCACCAGTGTGAGAAGAACTTGGATCAATAACATTGATTCCCACCATCGTAAACTGTAAACTGTAAACTGATCAATTACTGTTAAATGGAACAATTACAAGTATAAATCTAGAATCATATTGTTGGATCTGATACCATGAACAAAATGTGAATTTGTGAAGAAGGCACTAGAAAGTGGAAGAGATTTAGAGAATTGTATTGAGGAAAATTTGAGCTTTGTACAAGCTGCCCTGCCTTTTATATTCAGAAGCTAATGAAGAAGATAATGCTACACTACGACACGTGTCCAACAACAAAAAACGTGCGCCTAATTCAAATGCCCAAAACTCTTCATTTCACTTAAATTAGAACAGCTTGTCACATACACAAACGACACGCCGTAGGCAAAAACTACGTAGCAAAATAACTTATATTTCCAACGGTTTAGATTTTTTTTCTTGTATTGGTTTAAATAAATTTTATTAAAAGATTTTTTTTTCTATATTATGATTATTAATTATATTAACTTGTATAAAATAATTCAATATTAATATATTATTATTTTTCCCTCAAAAAATTAGTATATCATTATTTAATAATATTTATATCTAAAAATTAGTTATTATATTATAGTTTGAATTTATTAATAAGTTTATTACTTTTATATTTACTTAAAAAATGTTAATATAGAGATGATGAATTGAGACATTGTCTCTGTCATCTACAATCTCCAAAATGTTGGATTGGTCTAAATAATTTAAATATTAATGCCGTTCAGCTTTGACTTAATTCGGCCCCAACCATCTACTTGGAGTCTGGTCAAACTTTAAAGCACCATAGTCCTATCCGAACTCTAAGCACTCAACAATATTTGTCTCTTATGGCTTTCGGTGGTTCGGAGCCACAGCTGACATGTGTCGCTAGCCCAATGGAAAGGTACACTGCAAAGTACCCAGAGCTAATACGTGTCCTCTTCAACAGGGTTTTCACCCTATAAATATAAATTTCAACAATTCAAACGAGATAATGCTTACATTCAACCTAAACTCTATACAAATTTTCATTCTTGAGAGCTTCCTCACTATAATCTATTTTCGATTATCGCTGGACATCACGTCCGTCAACTCCTGACCGTTGTTTTTTCTGCGCAAGCTATTCCAGCTCAACCAGAGCAACTCTGATCAAGCGGTGGACCGACCCACACACATCAAATATCATTTAGAAAAAAATTAATTTTAAGGTAGTAATATTTATATTTATGAATTTTGATTTAATAATATAAAAATTATATAAATTTAAATATTTTTTATCAAAATGCTAAAATTATTCTAATTATTTTCTTTTGTTTTCTATAATCAAGCCTAACAATAGTTTTTTACTTCTCGTATTTTTTTCATTACTAAGACAGTTTAATGAGTTGAAATTGCATTGTACACTACACAATAGCATTCTTTTAATTTATTTCACTAAGTTGGTGATAATTTATTTGACTTGAAAGATTCGAATATAAAACCTCTTATTTGTTATATTTTTTTTTATCAAAGATGAGAAAATCAATTCAATCATATCTAATTGGCTTTATATTTTAAATTTAGTGTTGTTTAATAAGTTTATAGCTTAATAGGTAGGGATCTAATAATGAGTTGACTTAGGTTTCTACCAATTTTGCTTTCATTGGTGAAGGATCAAAGTTGACATTAAAGATTCCATAAGGTGAAACCCTATTCGTACCAGTCTATAAGAGAATTATGCTACTTCTCTTACATTTTTCTTTTCACTGTTTTTGTGAGATTCAATCATAATTTTTGGAGTCAAAAGTTTTTTTTTCTTCCCCTATTATTTTACACATGGGAAATATGCTCCTACTTTTTCTCGTTTTGTCCAAAAAAAATTAAACAAAATTCTTTAAATTATATTTACATATATGGATTTGATTAGTGAACTTGATTATAGTGAGTTTCAACATGTTAAAGTGAATAAGGCAAAATTTAAAAGTTAAACAACTCAAGATGTTGTGATTTCTTGTTTGGAGTGAGTTTGAGACTATATGTTTGTATATTGATTGTAAAAATGTGTGGGAACATTATATTAGTACTTATGAACTAATTTGTTGGGAAAAATAAAACCTAAATTTAGATTTTAAAAAAAAAACTACAGATTTTAAATATTCGGTCTATTTTTTTTAAAATGTAAGAGAGTGAACAAAATATTCAGTTCACTTAGTTTGTAACTCTCTTTATTAATTAAGGTTCGCATTTCAGTCCACCAATGGCTCTAATACTACATTTTCATGTTACAAATTATGAATCATGTATTCATGGTGGCTCAAGCTATAAGTTCCTAAGGTAGTGGAAGGCAGTGGAAAGGGCCCCAAATTTTTAGAGGTCCCAATTTTTTTTTATCATTGTATATTATTACATTGTTTCATATTTGGACTCTAGTTTTTAGGACTCCAAACTTTTTTTAATTATATATTATATTATTTCAAATTAAAGTAAATAAGTGCTCTAAAAAAATTAATTAAAACAAAATTATTAAATAAGCATATAGAATTTATCAATTATTCCTGTTTGTATAGCTTCATCAAAAAGAAAATTTTCAAAATTAGAATAAATTAATCTTATTTATATTTAAACATGTCACAAGAAAGTTTTGAATAATTTAATCATACTAACTATTGAAAAAAAATTAATTTCTCATGTTGATTATAAATATTTAACTAGTGATTTTACATCTAAAAGAATAAAAAATTTTAATATTATATTTTAATTATAAAGAGTTTTAAATTAATCATTATCTAGAGTCGCAATTTATATTATGTCGGCTCTGCACACATTTAAAGATAATAAAATATATAATGTCCTTATAAGTAGGTTTTACATTTAACACAAGTCAATTAATTTTGTTCAATTAATTTTAATAGTTGTCTAAGTTGATTTATGAAGAATCATAAATTTTAATATGATATCAAAGTTTCATTGTCCAATCGATTTAGATAATCCATGTTTAAACTCTCATGGACTTATGATGATATTAACCAGACCAGCACATGTGAATTTCTAACATTTAATCACTTATAAACTCATTTATGTAAGTTTGAGTTGATAGACTTTAATATTTGTTTTTTGAGAATTCTAATAAAGAATGACTTTGAATAACTTTTCACAACCTTTTTTTTTTATACCACAGTTTTGGTAACTTTATAATCCACTAATCCCTCCACTATTTTTAGGGAACTTCTCATTATACATGCACTTGCTTTTTGATACTATGCTAGAATTTTCTTGAAATATTGAAGATTCTCTCCTAAAGCTAATGTATTAAAACTATCCAAATTTTGATAATCATGGGCACTGAATCACAGTGAGCCTTGCGATAAGATTGTTGTTAGGTGATTTGGAAATTACAGATTTGAGTAGTGAAAACAGGCTCTTACAACAGTGATATAGGCCAGGTCAAGAATAAAAAGATTTAATACCCACAATTTAAGAAAACGTTCTTAAAAGGCCTTGAAAACACCAGGTCCAAGCTCATAGTCTCAGGAAGGGGCTTTCGGCGTGATTTGTGCCAAAGAGACCCCTCAGACGTAGAACACATAGATAGACTAAAGGAGAATATTCACTCAGATACCTGTCTCATTCTCATTTACAGACCACCTCCCTGACCCGTCAGTCGCAAACGCGTGGCACTCCCACATAATGACAAGTGTCCACCTTGAGAATCTCTTAAACACTATAAATACCCAATCTCTTAAACATTATCAAATTGGCGTCGTTTGTGGGGAATCGATTTGAAAATTTTTCCTGACCTCAAACAACCATTTTCTCTTCTCTCTTTAAGAATAGTCATATTGACTTTCATTTCTTGTTCAAGAGCTCACACTTTTCCAAAATTTCAAGTATGGATGAACCTCAAGATAACATAAACAATGCTACTGATACTTCACCTAGCCATCCTTCTGAAAACAGCACTCGTTAAGCCCTAACCACAATCAACTCAACCATCCCTGACCTAGCCACATCTTTTCAAACTATAGCCGACCTCCTAAGACACTCCCAAGTAAACACAACTTTTACCACAACCCCTCCTCAAGCCTCAACTAGTGTATTGTCAAACCTCTTGCCCAAATTGCAAAACGTTCTGGGTGCACTAACTCCTCTGATGCAGCTCCACAAAACTAGAGCCCTACAGGGCAACGTGCTAATGAAAATGCGACTACTGGTCCGACAAGGACAACTTGAATTAGGTTATTTCAAACACTCGAGGGAGAATATGGAGACAGACCTCAAGTGTGGATGAGAAGGTTAAGATCTCAAATAGGAGTTATAGCAGGAAATCACATAAACCCAAATGAAAAGGAGGGAGAAGGCATAAAGAGGGGAAAAGAGGGGGAGAAGGCCGAAATGCTGAGGGAGACAAAGGAAGTTTGGCAGATTCTATAGAATCTAAGCCGAAGGGGAGGTAAGAGAGAAGGGGAAGAGTGCATCGCTCTAGAAGGGAGCATAGTAGAAGAAGGACCTCTCACTAATCTAGATCCCGAAGGAGAGAAGAAAGGGAACGTGAGGTTACGAGTCACAACGCCCGAGATATGAGAGAGATGGTGAAGCAATGTATGGAGGAATTAGGAGGAAGAAAGATGTTTGGAGATAAGGACTTAACTCTTAAGCTAAAATATTCGTTCATTAGAAAGGTGGCGGAGTATCAAATATCTAGCAAATTCAAACCCCACCAATATTACTGAATACACTAGGTCTATGAATATGATAGCCTATATTCTAAACTATAAGCATGAGGTGGAGTTACAAATGAGAGATGATGAAGCACTCTATCGGACTTTTACTGGGTCCTTGGATGGAGCAGTGATCGTGTGGTACGACAGCTTAAAAGAAGGAAGTGTGGAAAGCTTTCAATAGTTGGTGGAGAGCTTTATGAAGAAATTTACAGCTAGCATCCCCATTGAAATGTAAACCCAGGCTTTAGATCTAGTAGAACAAGGAAAATATGAGTCATTGAGGGATTTCCTAGCCAGATTTCAAGCAAAAGCCCTGAAAGTAACTCGACTAGATCAACCAAAGGGGGTGGAAGCCCTGCAAAAGTGCACCACATACACATACTTTTTCAAGAAACTATTTAGAGACTCACTAAGCAGCCTCAAGGAGGCTATGATCATAACTCAGAAGTACAACAGACAAGATGATGTTTTTTGGATAAGCCAATTCACACAAAAAAAGACGGAAAAGGAGGAAGACATCCTTTTGAAGAAAAGTAAGAAGAAGGAAGATAGAGATACGAGCAACTCCAAAAGTATGCCTCCTCAATCAAAGGAAAAGGAGAGAGAGCCTGCGAGGAGAACTTTTGATATGACTAAGCTCACCCCCTTGAATACAAGGCTCAAAGTTTTCTTTGCTGCATTTCAAGATTAAGCCATATGGCAGAGCCCAAAGTCAATAAGAAGAGATCCTGACATGAGAGACAAGTTGAAGTTTTACAAATTTCATAACACTCACGGTCATATCATAGACATTTGTATACATATGATGGAAGAAATATAGTGACTCATCAAGCAGGGTTATTTGAAGAGGTTGGTGAGAGATAATAAGGACCCTGAGCCGCTAGTGGTGAATGATGGAACCACGGGGGATATCACTTGTCTCACCGGAAGGCCTGAAGAGGAAATAACAAGTAACAACAAGGGTAAGGCAACTTTCTAAAGCAAAAAAACACCGGAGTTCGTGTTTTACAACAGCCAGAAGTAGTGGGTCGAAAAGGATAGGACGAAGTGTAAATAAGAGACAACCTAATTGTCATTAAAATAATCATCGCCAACTACAATGTACAAAGGATCTTGGTGGATAATAGGAGCTCAACCAACCTGTTATCCTTTGAGGCTTACCAAAAGATGGCGATAAAATACTACAAGTTGAAAGAATTGAAAAACTCGATCAAAACATTGGACAAAACTGAAATACCCGTAACCAGACTGTCCTTTACCATAGGGGTATCTCCGAAGAGTGTGATGGTGATGTCTCTCTTCATAGTGGTAAAAATACCAATGGCTTACAATGTTTTTATGGGTAGACCACTTCTCCATGACTTAGATGTAGACATTAGTGTCTGAATGGGGTAGGGTAAAGGCTCCTTTATGAGATGGAACTAAGCTTTGTGTATGCAACACCCATAAGCAAAAACCTGAAATAGACTTCACCTGGAAGAGGAAGAGTGTGATACATATCCAAACGGAGGAGGTATGCATGGTTCAAGAAGAGACAAAGATAGAAGAGGGACGAAGAGCCCAACTGGTGGTAAATCTGGGGTCGTTCCCAGAGGAGGAAGAAAGGCATGGGAGATGCTTGACGGTCAATGAGGGGTTGGTAGAGAAAGGAGAAGCTACAAAGTTCCTAATGAGTCGCAAGGGGACCTTTGCATGGGATTCCTCAGAGGTGCTCGAGATAAGTCCAGAGGTGATAACCCACAAGTTGAATGTAGATCTGTCTTTCAGACCAGTCAAATAGAAGTAGAGATGCTTTGGGATGGAAAGACAAATGGTAATTAATGAAGAGGTAAGAAAATTGATGAAAGCTTGATTTATTAGGGAAGTTCAGTACCCGAAGTGGCTAGCTAACGTGGTCTTAGAGAAGAAAGAAAATGGGAGTTACCGAATGTGTGTGGATATTACTAACTTCAATAAAGCTTGTCTGAAAGACTCCTATCCACCCCTAATAATTGACAAACAAGTAGACTCAACCATTGGATACAAGTATCTCTCTTCCTTTGATGCTAAACAGGTTACCACCAGATTAAAATGGATCCTGAAGATGAGAAAAAGATAGCCTTCATTATAGAGAAAGGCATCTATTGTTATATGTCTATACCCTTCGAACTAAAAATTGTGGGGGCAACTTATCATAGATTAGTTAACAGGATCAATTAGGAAGAAACTTGGAAGCATACGTGGATGACATGATAGTAAAAAGCATAAGCTTCGAAAAGCATGTCAGAGACTTGGGGGAAATATTGAAGGTGATGAACCAGTGTGGGATGAAGCTAAACCTAGAGAAGTGTGCCTTCTTCATTCAAGGGGGCAAGTTCCTGGGTACCAGGTAAGTGAGAAGGGAATAAAACCTAATCCAGATAAAGTGCAAGCCATCTTGAAGATGCTTACCCCAAAAAATACGAAGGAAGTTAACGGAGAGGTTGGTGGCCTTCAACAAATTCATGTCAAAAGTGGCAAAAAATATTTGTTATTCTTCATAAGGCTAAGGAAGAATGCAGTCTTTGAATAGATCGAAGATTGTCAAAAAGCCTTCAAAGAACTTAAAGCCTATCTGGGTTCAGAACAGGTGTTGAGTAGACCATTGCCAGGGGAAGAAGTGCTCATTTACCTTTCGATGTCTCCGTATGATGTCGAAGCTGTGTTAGTTAGAAAGGGAGAAGTAATGCAGAGATTGATCTATTATTTTAACAAAGTTCTACAGGGGCCCGAGCTCAATTATTCTCCCATTGAAAAATTGGCTTACTCTCTCCTTTTGTCATGTAGGAAATTTAAAGTCCATCTCCAAGCTCATCAAGGAGTAGTAGTGACAGACAAGCCACTACAAAAAACCCTTCACAAACCAGAGACCTTGAGGAGAATGTCATTCTAGTCTATTGATCTCGAATAATATACATTACAATATCATCCTCGAGTGGAAATTAAAGCGTAGGCATTGGCAGATTTCTTTTGGAATGCTCATTCTCGGGAGAAAGTGAAGCATAGGTGTTGGAGCGAAAGAGCAAAGATGAGATAGACTCTCAACAACTATCTTGGAACTCTCTTTCGATAGAGCAAGCGCTCAAAATGCCAGTGGGATTTGAATTGTCCTTTGATGTGGAAGATGAGTTCTAATAGAATATGATATAAAATTGGACTTTCCGATAACAAACAACTCAACTGGGTATGAAGCCTTAGTATATGGGCTCAAATTGGCTGACTTCCTGATGGTGAAAAAACTATGCATTTGCAGTGACTTTGAACTAGTATTGGGCCATGTAAATGGAATATTTGAAGCAAGAAAAGAAGAAATGGCAAAATATTTGGCAATAGTCAAAGAGTAGATCTAGAAGATGGAATAATAAGGGGTAAAAAAAGAGTATAGAAAAGTCTTGAGTCTTTAGAATTGCTGAGTGGACAGTCTGAGCAAGTTACCAGCAGCACACCCTTCGGGATAGCCCGATAAAGTTTTCATAGGATCCTTGGCAGCCCCTAGCATCACCAAAGGGGAGGAAGTTATGGAGGTCAAAGTAGAAGAATAATGTTGGGTTGAACCCATCAAAGCTTATTTAGAGAAGGGTGAGCTACCACAAGACCTGAGAAAACAAAAGAAAGTCAAGAGGCACAATGCTTATTTCTCTATCCACAACAACACATTGTATAAAATGGCTTATTCATTTCCCTGACTCAAATGCCTAAGGCCAAGTGAAGCAAACTGCATCCTTCAGGACATTCACGAAAGATCGTGCGGAATGCATATAGGAGGAAAGGCGCTAGCAGCCAAAGCACTTTGATAGGGCTATTATTAGCCAATTATGAAGGCAGATGCAAGATCTCTAGTAAGAAAATGTCCCTCACGCCAAAATTTTTCCAATGTGGTAAAAGCTCCAGGGATCAAACCCTTTCCCAAGTGGGGGATTGACATTGTTAGCCCATTCCCAATAGCCCTATGAAAAAATAAATTATTGGTAGTGGCAGTAGAGTATTTCATAATGTGGATCGAAGTTGAACATTTGGCAACCATTATAGCAAATAACATAATTAAGTTCATATGGAAGAGCACTATTTACAGGTTTGATATCCCCTATCAGCTCATCAGTGATAATGGCAAGCAAAGGTGACAAACAGAACTACCCTTTAGGGAATCAAATGAAGGTTGGAAGCTTATGGAAGAGAGTGGGTCTAAGAACTTCACCATGTACTTTGGTCTTACCACACTATCCTGAGAGAGCTTACAGGAGAGACTCCATTTGCCCTGACCTTCGATAATAAATCAGTGATCCCTGTAGACATAGGGTTTCTGAGCGAAAGAGTACTTTATTGTGATGATTAAGAAAACAACAAGCTCTGAAATTTTGATTTAGATCTTGTAGAGAAGCTGAGAGATGAGATAGTCATTCGAATAGAAAAGTACAAGAATAGGGCAACCAACTACTTCAATAAGAAATTTAAGACTAGGAAACTCAACGAGGTAAGCCTAGTTATAAGGAGTCTCAAAGCCACCGGTAGAAGAGAAGGAATAGGCAAGCTAGATCCTACATAGGAAGGTCCCTTCAAGTCCAACAAAGCATAGGACCTAGCACATATAAGTTACAAAGTATAAAAGGCATAGATTTACCACACACTTGGGATGTACAACATCTAAAAATGTATTACCAGTAAAAGAAATCAATGAAATACATCCTTCTGTGTTCATTCTATATGTACTTTAATTTTCATAAGACCTATTTGATAGGCAAAAGTTCTTCCCAGAGAGGCAAATACATCCTTAATGAAGGATATAAGCATGCTTTATAGGCGAAAGTCCTTCCTAGGGAGGCAAATACATCATTGATGAAGGATATAAAACTTGCTTGATATGTGAAAATCCTTCCTAGGGAGGCAAATACATCCTTAATAAAGGATATAAAACCTTCTTGATAGGTGAAAGTCCTTCCCAGGGGGGCAAACACATCCTTGGTGAAGGATATAAGACCTACTTGACAGGCAAAAATCCTTCTAAGGGAGGCACTTAAAGGGAAGCCTGCATCTAACTCCAAAAGGTAAAGGTTACCTGAAAAAGAAAAAAAATGTAGTCCTAAAAGCTCCAAGCCCTCAAAAAGGACAAACTTATGACTCTACGAGCATCTTGAAAGCCAGCTAATAGAGGAGGAAACACTCCCTAGGAAGAACCTTCGCTTCACATAAACAACAAAGGAAAACTGGAAAAACCTTCAGAGGTTAAGGAATGTAAAATCCTTAAGGTAAAAAATCTGATACTGAACAGAAGAATGCCAAACAAAAAAGTCATAAGAAGAGGATAAAGTATCTTATAAAAAGTGAATTCGACAAAAATAAACTTCGAAGAACAAAACAATATCCAAAAGAGATAAAATCCCAGTATATTTCATTTAAAAGGATTAAAATTACATATAGATACATATAAAAGAATATACAAAATGTACAAAAACCCCAAGAAAGAGTTAGTGGTGAGAGCCTTGAGCCTTTTTTCCAGTCTCCAATTCCACGCTGAGGTCTTGGTTAGAGGAAGCAGAGGGATCCTTCTCTTTGTCCTTATGCACTTCAAAGGTAGGGGAAGAAGATGTAACAAGTGTGCTCAAATACTCCTCAAGATTAAGGATGTTCGCCTTCTTCGGTTCATAAGTCTTGAATATGTCGACTAATTCGAAAAACCTCAAAACCATCCCCTCAATATTCTTGTTATTTTGAAGCATGCTGTAAATGACCTCCTTCCTCATGATGTACTTATGAAGCTAACCAGAAGTGAAGATGTCCTTGATGGCTTGATGAATCCCCTCAATATGCCTCTTAGCCTAATTAGACATGGACTTCAAAATCTTATGAGAGAGGTGAAGCTCTTTTTAAAGTTGAGATTTCTCGCCATGAAGAATGTTGTTCTGATCTTTGAAGGTAAGAGATCATTGGTTCAAAGAGGCGATGAGCTCTTCTTTCTCCTTGAGCTAGTTTCGAAGCTCATTAACTTCCTTCAAAATATTCTCTTTTCAATTATTAGCTCGATCCCTCTCAAAATAAGTACCCTCGAGAGCTAAAATCATTTCAGCCAAAGCTTCTTTAATTTTAAGGAGCTCCAAGGTAGGTGCAACAAGGGCTTGATCTTTCTCTGCATAGGTATTTTTAAGTGTCTTTGCCTCTATATCATGAAAGGCTAGAATAACCTCCATTCCCTCATGGTCATAGATAAACTACCTCTACAGGCTCTTGATAAGACCTGAACTTTGAGTCAACATCCTACAAAGGCGAAGATAAGCCAGTAAGAAATAGGGCAACAACAAAAGAGGCCAAAGGTAAACATGAAAAATAATTACCTCAAGGGAAAAGAGAAGCTAAAACACTTGGGACAAGACCCCTTTAGTGATAGGGACCTTCATCGTCTCTTGAAAGAAATCATCACCCAGTCGCTGTGAGGAAGTTGGAGGGGGAATTGAAGTTAAGGAATGAAGATGCTAAGAACCAGCCAAAATGAGCCTCTTAGATGAATGTTGAGGCTGATCACTTAATCTTCAAGTTCCCTCATCTTTACTTGAACGATCTTCCTCTCGAGGGACAGTCGAAGTCCTAGTCCCTTCGTGAAGCACCGACTGGCCAATGGGAGAGGGTTGACCAGTGGAAGAAGGCTTTTTTATAAGTACTTTAGCAGCCATCTTCGAACTATTTCCCACCTAGAAAAGATCTGTCATTAGTTGGTACTCTTCGCGGGCAGGAGTGGACAAATTATCAACATCAAAATCATTGATGAAAAAGTCCAACTCCCCATAATAGCCTTTCGAAGTAGCCTCATCATTGTATACTTCAATGATCTAGTAAACAAAGTAGTAAAATGTCAGTGTAATAATGGGAAACCTTAGAGAAAAGAAGAAACAAAGTTAAAAAGATACTTGAGTGGGTGCTGAGAACGAACAAGAGCATCCTTTAGGGGATGGGGTGAAGAAGCCTCAATAACTTGGGCACCTTCGATAGCTTACAAGAAAAGAAATATTAGAAAATAGACAAAAACACAAGTGTTGAAGGATACAAGTGAGATCGTAGTCACCTTTATTGTCAAAGGTAAAAGTGTAAGTTCCTCTAGAGTCAAAGGAGAAATGATGGTCGCTTCGACAACATGGATGATGGAAGCAGAACCTTCGCCTAACAGGGGAATGCTCCCTTCAGCAACTCCTAGTGAAGCTGCACACATAGATATGATAATCAATAAAATAGAATATTTTTCAAAAAAAGGATAGCCTGCATACAAGCGAAAAACTGGACTTACCAATTCTTTTCGAGGGCCTCACCGTGGAGTGTTTGATTCTCTTCCTGCTCACTTCCATTCCATCAACGTGAATTACTTGAAGGGGTTCAGCCTCAACAAGAGAAGCATCCCTAGCCTACCAAGATTTTCCTAACCTTTCGAGAGTCTCATACACCCCTCGAAGACTAGAAGAAGAAGAAGAGGAGGAGGAAGAAGAATAACCAAAAAAAGAAGAAGAGGATAAGGAAATAGGATTACCTAGAGTGGAACCCTCTACAGGTGTTGGTTCAGAAGAAGAGGTTGAAGGCCCAGCTCCACCAGCACCTGAAGAAATAAGAAGAGTAAATTCCTTCTCTAGAAAAGCTTTGACAGCGAACTCCTCTCTATCAGCCTATCTTCAGGCATATTGTGAATGCAGTTGCTAGAGAATCTTCGAAGAGGCCTATTAAATTCTCCCTCTTCGCTAAACAACAACTCCATGGCATTTAACACCTTCCAAGCTACTGCTTAGAACTAGGGCATCCATATGATCTTCTCTTCAAACTTGAGGCATGTGTCACACTGGTCATAATGCCTCTTCTTCTCGAAGCCTAAAAAGTGTTTAATGGCTATAGCAGAAGTAGGAGCAGATGCTTGAACTTGGGTAGGAGCTTGATGGCGCGAGTTATTTTTAAGGTATGATTGGGCCGAGTTGGTTTATTAGACCTATGCTTAGGACTCTTTATAACAAAGGGCCCCATTTCATCATCGTTGGCAGAATCATAAGCAGGCCTCTTCGAACCCAGAGTAGGAGGAGGTAAAGTGGAGGATCCAAAGTCACCCACAAGAGTTGGAGGAAATGCCTTACAATAATTCAAGGCTCTATAGGCCTAAAAGGTGGACTTGTTGACATTCATACCCCCTACATCAACCTTAGGGGGTAGGTCCTTAAAGTAAATGGATAAATGAGGGAAATCTAGCTCCTTTTACCTTCAGAGTTTGAATTGCCCACTAGATTTTTGGCTTGCTCTAAGGGTGAACCACCCCAGTATGAATGTCATGAATAGGAATTATCAGGGAGAGGTCAGGCTTCGCCACCTTCTTTATCTCTTCGCCCCCTATCCCTAACATGATAAAGAGGTCTTTGTTCTCAATCTTTATAGGCTTCTCTAAGAAGAATAAGAGCAAAGGCGAGTACATTAAAAAAATACATATGTGAAGCAAAAAAAAAGGGAAAATTACTTACCTAAGAGGTTCACAAGACAGTAGAGGGTAGTGATATGGCCCTCCTTGTCCCGAAGAAGGCTACAACACCACAAATTATTGATGTTGACCAAACTCTTTAAGCTAATCAACAGTAGTAAGTGGGTTTTATTCTCTTAAGAGAAAGAACTGGAAAAAAGTTTGTTTGCTCCCGATATTCCCCATCGAAGCCAATGCCTCCTTTTGTCAGAACCAATGTATCGGATCCTAAAGAACTGACATTTCCAATAATTAGCCTTGTTGGGTTTAGCAACAAAAATATTTCTATTGGGCCTTCCAGAAGACATAAAGACCCATATGTCACTTGGCATGATACAAACTAATAAAGTAGTTAGAAGAGCTCCACTGTAGGGGCCGAAATCCCTAAATAAAAGCAAAGAACCTCAAAGCAATGGATATCGATGGTAGAATTTGGCATGAGAGTGAAAGAAATCAATGCTAAAATGATTAAAGACTTTGATGAAGAAAAGGGAAGGAGGAAAAAACAAATCATAGAGCATGTGATCGAAGCAGCAGATATAACTCCAACTACCTGCATAAATGTTTAGCTTGGGATCAAGATTGAAAAGACAATGAGCATTGGAAGGGAAATCAAAGGCAGCAACGACTGAGATTGCATCAGAGTTTGGCTGGAGGACACCCCAATTCACACTAGTCTTTGGCGTGACGCTTTGCCACACGGGAGCAAGAGTTTGATCAATAAATTTAGTCATGTCATTATCAATAGGATGGATAGCCTGATGTCTGGTATGAGCCATTGGATAGACAAGATAGAGAAAAGAGCGAGAAACAATGGGGTTCCAAGAGAAAAGAGAGGGAAGGCTTGACAATAAGAAGACGATCAGAAGGGAAAATGAGAGGGTTTATATAAACCTTCTAGAAAACCCTCACATTCTCTACCATTATGCTCAAAAAAAGACACATGGCAGTCTATTTTAAAAAGACGTGGCAGCCACGTGGAAAGAACCCCTTCGAAGCGGACGATTCAACTTTGGCATAAAGGGTGCCGAAGACCTCAAGCTCACGAGAATTACAAAATAATGTGAAGCGATGAAGGCAAAATCACATTAGCCCTCTCATGTGCCCATCGAGTAAAGAAAAGAATGGCGAAAAAAGAAGCCAAACTAAACCGTCACACCAAAGGTATAGGGATTCGAAGCTTATAAAAGGTTGGCGAAGCAGAAAATGGCCTTATCGAAGTAGAAACAAAGGATTTAGGGGGGGAGGGTAGCTTTTGCCCATAAGTTTATTTAAACTGAGGTATCGAACTGGGAGCCTTTCAACCTCCGATGAGCAAAGGGGGCCTTTTATACTGGTCAGGTCAATAACAGAAAGGTCCAAAGTCGACGAAATTTGAGAAAATGACCCCAAAAGGCCTTGAGAACACCAGACCCAAGCTCAAAGTCTTAAGAAGGGGTCTTTGGCGTGGTTTGTGTAGAAGAGACCCCTCGGACGTAGGGCCCACAAATAGATTCAATGAGAATATTCACTCAGACACCTGTCTCATTCTCATTTAGGGACCACATCCCTGACCCGTCAAGCACGAAATCGTGGCACTCCCAATTAATGATAATTGTCCATCTTAGGAATCTCACAAACACTGCAAATACTTTATTGTGACACACATTTCAAGGTATATTGTACTATTCTTAGAAACTCAAAATTCCTAATATGTTCTAAGGGCTCTCAAAAGTCTAAAATATTGTTAAACCCATTCATGACTTAAGCGTTGGAGGGTCTCCAGCATGCTTAAGGCATGGCCCTCTAAACTCACGTTTATTCATCGGTGTAGACTAATTAAATCCGAGTTTAATCCAATCCATTTCATAGCAACATGAATAAGAAGTTGTTAGATTAAGAGGCTATCAAACAATTTTAAAATTAAAATTCACTTATTAAAATTGATTATTATTAATTATTAATTAAAATAAAATTTTATTAAATATATTATGGAAGCAATAAAAGAATAAAGTTCCAATTCTAATTATTAATACATTTTAAGATTTATTATTCCAAATATATCAATTCAATTATCTGGAATGATAATCTTCATATCTCTTTGAAGGGTCGCTTAGCTTTTTTTTTTTTGGGTAATTAGCAAAAGGCAATACTTGTAAAGCTATTTTGACAAATCTATCTAAAACATTTTGATACGGACCTGCATCAGCCAAGTTCGATAGCAACTAAGGGCTCGAGGTCAATCCGAGCCTTATAAGCGTACTAGTCTTTCCTGAACCCTCAAACTTTCAAGAAGTTTGACCTATTAGCCTTCAGAGTTCGGCCATCTGACAGAGATAGTCTCACTACATCATTCACCAACTCTCTGGTTATATCATAGTCCCATCAAGGTACTTGCAGCCTACCTACAGGGACTCAGCCCTATAAATACACTTCAAATGCCTCATTCAAGTAAGCTTAATATAATAGCTAAACACACACAAAAGCCACACAGTTCCATTTCTGAGAGTATATGAAAAACTCCTCTTTAAACACTGACTTAATCGTTGGAGAGTTTACACTAGACACGTGTCCGGCCACCCCTAACCGGCTTTCTGTCTTGCAGGTGGACTCAACCTAACTAGAGGAGTTCTATTCAAGCTACGTGAGAACACATCATGCATCATTTAGCATCGTCTGTGGTAAACACAAAGTTTCCTCGCCAATCTTTTCTTTTCTTTCATTGAGAATCATCACACCGATGGTTCTTTCTCTTATCTCTCAAAACCTGCACTGAAAGCTCTCAAGATTAAATCTACCCATGATGAAACCCATAATGGGGAGGACAGTCCTCCGCTCACTAACACAAATCAAACATCCAACACTCCTGTAAATCCCCCGATTCCAGCAATGGTCTGGACCAATCTAGCTGCCTCCCTACAGACTCTCCAAAGCTTTATGGGTTAGCCTCAAATACCAAGCTCTTCAACTCCAACCCCACAGCCTACACATCCCCTCATAACACCAGATCTGATGGCTACTTTGCAAAGTCTAGTCCTTAACATTGTCCCTCAACTCCCATAACTCCAACCAAATAAAACACCTAACCTACCAGTTCAAGGGGCTAATGAACCTCTAGCTGTGAGCAGAAGATTAAACTTCAACACTCTTGACATCATAAAATCAGGGGAAGCACCACCATCCAGGCCCATAGAAGGAAGAGGTGGAGTCAGATCCGTGCTAGAGATACCATCTAATGAGGAGAGAATGGGTAAAGGTAGTAAAAGGTTTGGACAGGGTGATAGAGAAGGAGTTGGAAATAGGCATGTAGCTAGCGAAGCCAGACTTAGCAAGGAGGAAAATTACCAAAGGAGTCAATCTCATAGGGACTCGGAGAGTACGTGAAGCCACCATGGTTCGAGGGCCATGTTGGGAGAAGAAGTGAGGAGATATGTGGAAGAGATGGCAAGTGCCAAGCCTGGTTGCATAATAAACTTTGCTCTCAACCTAAAAACTCCATTCATTAGGAGGATCGATGAATTTCAGATGTTTGAAAAGTTCAAACAGACACAAATGGTGAAGTACGATGGCAGCCAGGATCTGAAGGCACACACCTTGGAGTACAAACACCTGGTGGAGTTGTGAACCACTAATGAAGAAGCATTGTGTAGAGCCTTCTGAAGTACATTAGAAGGAGAAGTAGTGAAGTGGTATGAGAACTTTCTAGAAGGAAGCATAGACTCACTGTGGAGTCTAGAGAACATGTTCATAAAAATATTCTCTGCCAGTATCCCAATACCTACATTAACCTGAGCCCTAGAGCAGGTGGAGCAGGCTTCAGACGAGTTACTAAGGAACTTCATAGCCCGATCCAATAGATAAACACTGAAGGTAACAAACATAGACGAGCCTTGCTCAGTCGAAACCCTGCAGAAGTGCACAACTCCCCAAGACTACTTCAAGGCTCTAATCCGAATCTCACCAAAGACACTGAGCGAAGACATGGCTATAACAGAGGAATATATATAAAAAAAATTATGCTTTTAGAGAAAACAGATTCTACAAGAAGAGGAAACTAGAAGAGGGAGGTTCGTCCCATTAGAAAGGGAATAACGAAGACTGCCAAGAACAAGGGGACCATTGAGTATACAGAATCCCCAACCAAGGAAACACGATCCACTAGTGAACTCAACACAGGTCTCATCTATAGCCTGAACCCATAAACCATCAGAGTGCCCTCTATAATGGTTCGATGCAGTTAGCAAGGGTCTAGCTACACAAGGCCATCTAGATGGCCGAAGCCAAAGTGATCACGGTAGGAGTGGTGAACTATAGGGTTCGAAAGATCTTCATAGACTCAAGCATTTCGGTGGACCTCCTATTGTGTGATGCTTCCACCCAAACGAGCATGGAAGAATCGATGATATAACTACTGAAAGTACAAGTCCGAACCTTTGAGGCAGGAAGATCCACCTCAACCTACTGGACAAGTTGAGGGAGCAAGCGTCGATGATAACTGCAGCCTACAAGAACAATGGCAAAACACTTCAACCAAAGGTTCAAAGCAGAATATTTAGGGTAGGAGACTTGCCTATCAGGAGCATGGGAAAGCTCGTACCAAACAGGGAAGATCCATTCAAAGTTAATCAAATAATTAGCCTAGTAACATACAAACGAAAAATCATGGAAGACGGAGCACCTTAAAGCTCAGAGCACCAAAGCCCAGTTTGACTGGAAAAAGACCCTCAAAGGGGGGCACAAAGCCTAGCTTAACTGGAAAAAGACCATCTAAGGGGGGCACAAATCTCTATTTTGAGGTTCTTTTGGAATCTTCTTCTTTCAAAAAAAATCCTTTACAAATGGTTTCATGCAGTTAACAGGGGTTTGGCTATACAGGGCTACTGGGAAGGCATAAGTCAAAGTGATCACGACATCAGTGAAAACCTACTTCAATTGGATGGCTCGAAGAAGAATATCCTGGGTAGGAGACTTGCCGATCAGGAACATATGAAAGCTCACACCAAATAGGGTAGGCCTATTCAAGCTGCTAACGTGGAAGAGGAGCACCTTAAAGCTTAGAGTAGCAAAGCACTACTTGACTAGCGAAAGACCCTCCCAAGGAGGGCACCAAGACCCTTATGAGATGAGGCACTAAGCCCAGCTTAACTAGCAAAAGACCTTCCTAAGGGAGGTACTAAGACCTCTAGAGATGAGGCACTAAGCCCAACTTGACTGGGGAAAGATCCTCCCAAGGGGGGCATCAAGACCTTTATGAGATGAGGCACTGAGCCCATCTTCACTGGCTAAAGACCCTTCCAATGGGGGTACCTAGCCTAGCTTGACTGACAAAAGACCCTCAAAGGGGGGCATGAAGACTTCAAGGAGCCAAGAGAGACACCAAGACTTCAAGGAGCCAAAGGAGGCACTAGCTCTTTAAGGATCCAAGGGTGACACCAGGACTTCAAGAAGCCAAAGGCGACACCAAAACCTCAAGGAGCCAAGGGAGACATCGAGACTTGAAGAGCAATAAAGCCCAACTTGATTTGCGAAAGACCCTCAAAGGGGGGGGGGGGGGTGGCTCCAAGCCTAGCTTGACTGGCGAAATCAAGACCTCTATGAGATGAGGTACTAAGTCTAGCTTGAATGTCTCCTAAGGGGGGCACCAAGCCCGACTTGACTAGCAGAAGACCCTCCAATGGGGGCACGAAGAATTCAAGGATCCAAGGGAGGCACTAGGACTTCAAGGTGCAAAGGGCGACACTGAACCCAAGGAGCCAGGGGAAACATCGAACCCAAAGGAGCCAAGGGAGACATCGACTTCAAGGAGTCAAGGAGATCAACCAAGCCCAGCTTGACAGGTAAAAGTCCCTCCAAGGGGGGCACCGAGCCCAGCTTGACTGGTGAAAGACCCTTCAAGGGGGCACCAAGTCCAGTTGGACTGGCGAAAGACCCTCCAAAGGGGCACCAAGTTCGGCTTGACTGGAAAAAGACCTTCCAAGGGGGACACCAAGCCTAACTTGATTGGAAAAAGACCCTACAAGGGAGGCACGAAGACTTCAAGGAGCCAAAGGCGACAAGGAGCCAAAGGGCAACACTAAACCCAAAGGATCCGAGAACGACATCGAACCCAATGAGCCAAAGGGCGACATTGAACCCAAAGTAGCCAGGGGCAACACCGAACCCAAAGGAGCCAGGAGTGACATCGAACCCAAAGGAATCAAGGGCAACATCAAGGCTTCAAGGAACTGAGGAAAATAATAAAGCTCAGCATAACTGGCAAAAGACCCTCTAAGGGGGGCACTAAGCCCAGCTTGACTGGTAAAAAATCCTCTAGGGGGGGGCGCACTAGGTCTAGCTTGATTGGCAAAAGTCCCTCAAAGGAGGGTACTCTGGTGAAAAAACACTACAAATAAAGGCGTTGTTACCTAAAGGAGTGGAACGATCTCAGCCGGATTGTGAAGAGTCACATCAAAATTCAAAATTATCGGCTCAAGCAAGGGGCATTCTGTGACAAGCTCGGTAGACTATCCTCAAGCACTCTTTGAGCTATGAGCCTTCTAGTGTTAACACTACAGGGGGGCTGCTGATACAAATCTGCATTAGTCAAGTTCGACAGCAACTAAGGGTTTGAGGTTAGTTTGAGCCTTATAAGTGCACTAGTCATTCTCGAGCTCCCAAACCTTCAAGAAGTTTGGCCTATTAGCCTTTGGGGTTCAATCTATTATCCTTCGGGGTTCGGCCATCTGACAAAGACATATTGATTACATCAGTCACCAATCCTCCGGTCATGTCACAGTCCCATTAAGATACTTGTAGCCTACCTAAAGCGGACACGTGTCCCAGCTACAGGGACTCAATCTTATAAATACTCTTCAAACGCCTCATTCAAGTAAGCTTAATATAATGGCTAAACACATATAAAAGCCACACAGTTCCATTTCTGAGAGTATCATCTAAACTCCTTTTTAAACACTGACTTGTTCGTCTAAGGGTTTACGCCGAACACGCGTCCGGTCACCCCTGACCAATTTTCTGTCTTGCTGGTGGACTCAACCTAAGTAGAGGAGTTATATTCAAGTTACGTGAGAACATATCACGCATCACATTTAATTCTAGGCTTAATGAGCAATTAAGTCTTAATTTCTACTCAAGTCCTATGAACAAATTAATTTGCAACACGTTGCCAATATTATAGCCAATTTCAAACTATTTAGGTACCGTTTGATATAGGACAACTTAACCCAAGAAATATAAAAATTGTGTTTGTTTAGTTAACATTGTCTAAAATACTCCCCGAAAATAAATTACATACTTTATGAGTTTGAAGAAAATTGTAATTTTTTTAAGAGAGTTTGAAAAGTTTGACTTTCTGAGCACAAATAAATAAAAATTAAAAAAAATCAATAAATATATATATAATTTTTGGAAAGTTGCATGCAAATTAAATACGGAATTACTTTCCGATAACTTTATTTTCTAGAAAATAATTTTCTGATAAATTTACTTTCTAATAAGTATATTTCTCAAAAAATAGATCAATTGATTCCAAAATATATATATTTTTTAATTTTCAAAAAATTTGTTGAGATTTCGAATAATTAAAACCTCTGGCTTTAAATAAAATTCGTGTTTTATTACTCGCTTTTTGTCTATTTTTTTTCCCAATTATAACCTTTTAAATGGACACCTTCTAATAACCTTTAACTAATCTATATATAACATTTACAAAATAAATAAATTTATAATCATATTTGGTTAGTAATTATAAATTAATAAGTGTATTAACAAGTAAAAATGATGACTCTATTAAGTATTGTTATTCCATTATATAAGGAAAATAAATAAGCTCAAATTTTTCTTATTGATGAAAAAAGTGCCCAAGTCATTATTTACTGTTGTATTTTTCTTTTTTTAAAAAATAAATTACATGTAAAGTATGAAATGACTATTATACCCTTAAGAATTATTTAAAAGATTAGTCAATTTATTTTTTTTCTTTATTCGTTTTATGTAGTGTTTTAATCAATTTTTTTTTTGAATTTTAAAACTAATATTTTGTTATATTATTTTTTTAAAAAATTTAGTAAGAATAAAATTAATAGTTGAAAAGTTTTACTTCAAAGAAATAAGTGGCCTAAATGAGTACTTTGTGATAAGTTTGAAAAATCAAATTGGAGACAAGTTGTGTTTTTTTTTTCCAAATAAATTTGATACAAGTTGTTATTTCTTAAATATTTCATAAATTTAATTATAACTTGTTTGGTTTGAGTTTTAAGATTTTTTTTTAAAAAATTAAGTGTAATAATACGAAAAAAGACTGATTAGAGTCTCACTGACACTAGCACTCAGTGCTTAAAGCGACAAAGAGAACGCGCGTGTAGTAACAAAAAAGACAAACGCGTGGGACCATGTGGTTCTGACAAGAGATAGACTGAATACTGTCCAGCCCACCAACATATATGTTTGGCTTGGTGCATTTCTCCTTTTCAATTTGCATTATAATAATACTAATTAATTATATAATATACTAATTATTTTTTTATTAATAAAAAGAGAATAACCTTGATTTATTTATTAAATTATTTACAATTTAAAAATTAAAAATAGAATAAATTATTATTTAATTTTTAAAATTTAATTAAATTAATCAAATTAATTTTATTATTTTTCAAAAAATATATATTTAACTATTTAATAAAAAATACATATTTAATTTATGAATTTTAATTGATCTTATCAAGATACATATAAAAAAAATGTTAATTTGACACGATAATGAATTTGTTAAAAAATGGCATAACCAGACTTAAAAATCATATATTAAATTATTTTTAAGAGTTGAGTGAATGATTAATAATAAATTTTTAATTAATATTATAGAATCTAGATAATATTGATAATATTTATCAATTAAATCGATTTTGAATGAAACACTAAATAAATATTTTTTTACCAAATAATATAAAATAAATGTAAATCTATTTTTTTTTGAATTAAGATATAAATCAATTTAATAAAACACAATTAGTTTTCTTATACACAATCTAATATTTCAAACTTAAATAATAATTTATTTGAAAAAAAAACTTTAATAATAATTTATTCTTAAAAATAAAGTACAAATAAAAGTGGTTTGATAGGATCATTATGTCCTTTTACCCTTTGTCTTTATTAATAAACCTCATTATATTACATCATCTCCATTATTTTCTTTCCCTTTAAAAAAAAAAAAATAACACTCTCTAATTATTATATATATAAATTCTCTTTCCCCTCTCAAAGTCTTAAATCAAATCAATTTCAAGCCTTTACTAAACCAATTTCCCCTTTCTCTCTCTAGCATTTGCATTTTGGCTGCTCTGCTTCAGTGTGTGTCTCTTTTGCTTATGTTCTGCTTCTGCTGTGTTTTTCCCCTGTTTTGCTCTGTTTTTTAAGGGTTAATTTCACAAAATAAGCTTTGAAGGTAATTGAGAAATGTATGCAGATACTGGGCTACTGTTTCCTTATATGCAGAGCTTCTCTCAAGATATTCAGCAACTTGAAGAGTATTGCAAGTATCAGAAGACCAATGCTTCAATTGTATTGTTTTCTCATCTCTCTTGCTCTGTTTTTGTTTGTTTGAATTGAAATTTATGGCTTTCTCTCTGTAGTTTCTGGGTATTCTATTTTTTTATTTAAATGATCTGCATTTATTTGATTTGTTTCATCTAGTGAAGTTTTGGGGTTTTCAATTTGTACTTATTTGCTCTTTGATTATGTGCTTGTTCTGTTTTTTTAACTCTACTCTCTTTAGTTTTTTAGAAAATGGGGTACAGTAAACAGAAAATATCTGTTTGCTACAGTGAAAACCTAATTCAAATTGCTTCCTTGATTAAATTTTCATCCCAAGTTCCAATTTTTATATTCAAGATCCCAAATTTTTCTTAAATTTTTATACTTAAGATCTCAAATTTTGCTGAATTTGACTCCTTTATTTTAATTTTGATCTACTTTTGTTTGGCTGGTGAAAAAAAAATGTAAAGGTAGAATCTTTATGTTTTTGTTCTATTCTTTTTTTTATCCTCAACATTATTTGACCCACTAAATGGGTAGAAAATGGAAATAATAGATGTTCTCTGGACATTATTGGATCTAAAATGGAGAGGAAAAAAAGTGGAATATAAAAGTAAAATGATTGAATTATTTCAAGTTCCGTGTTCTTTTAGCTTTCTTCAATTTCCTCCAATGGTGTGATGTGAATTAGAGTAATGGGTTTTTTTATAAAGTTTTATTCTTTGAAGAGCTTTTGCACCCACTCAAAGGCTGATAAAAGAAGAAAAAAGTTCTTGTTTATTTTTTTTGGGGCATAAAGAAGAAAAAAAGGGTAAGAAAGCTGTACAGGGAAAGTATTCTCCACTTGTATTTTATGGGATTGTTGCTCCATTTCTTTATTTCTCTTTAGTAGAGAAACTAAATTGGGAAAATGAAATTTAAAAAAAAAGTGAAATTTACTCTTCAAATAGTGGCTATAGATCTCTTCTTTTGTTGAAAAAGTTTGTGTTTTGTGTAAAATGAGATTATCCTTTATCCCTTTTTTCATTCAGAATTCAATTTGTTTAGCTTTAGTCTTGATTAGTTCTCGATTCGACATTTGAAAAAAAAAAAAGGGGCATCTTTATATTGATTAAAGAATTGAACTTGTAAATTGGTTTAGGAACTTGAATTGTGAAATTGTGAGAATCAAAATTTGGACTTGTTCGCTCGAGAGCCTTTGTGGTGATGTTATTTTTCATTTTAGACTTATGTTTGATAGTTCTTGTAATGTAATTTTCACTTTGTGAACTCGACGAAAGACTATGATGAGATGCTATTTGCTGCTAAAGTTGCTTTCTTGTCACTATAGCATTAGCTTAATTTATATGTTCTCCAATGAGCACTTGGTATTGAAATTGACCGTCAATTTCGTAGTTACGTTTACTTTAAGAACCTTCGAATCATGATAACATAATTGATGAAATTCTAGAAGTTATTTACTTTGTATCACTTTCTTCTGTTGTATAATCGGTTTCTATCGTGTTTAATGTAGAGCAACACAATTCCGATCTCTACTATATCCGAATATGACCTTGGTTGTGAGGGGGATTTATTCAAAGCTCCTGAACCAATCATCGAAGAGCCACTCGTTGGGCTTGATCCAATGACAGCAGCCATTTCAATGATCTCTTGTGGGGAAGAGGTCATTTCGTCACAAGGGCTAAAGGTAGCTGATATCGAATCAATCCAAACCGAGCAGCTTTTGAGTGAGGTTTTCTATGAGTGCAAGAAAGATCTCATGGAAAAAGCAGCTATAGAAACACCGCTCTCGGAGATTCTTGACATCAAGATTCCGGTCATGAAAACTGAAGAAAACCATATTCAAGAGAATGGACTCCTACTTCCTGAACTATTACAAAAAAGTGTGAGCTCAGGTTGCTTGAGTTCAATGGAGTGGGTACATGGGGCTTCAATTAAGCCGAGCTTTCTGGATTTTTCTGCACTGGATCTCGGAAATGCTTATGGGATGAGAAGAGCATTTAGCGAGGGAGATATTAAGGTCAGACTGAAGTACTTTCTGATGCTTGTTCTAGCATTCTTGACCTATGATTTCGTATTTGTTCGGTTTTCCTTTTTGATCAGTATGCTTAGATTAAATAATCGAACCATGGTTGCTCACTTCATTCCTTAGGCATGGAGTGATTGGCTGCATTTCATCTGCATGTTTTTATTTGCTGACTATGAAGCACGGACAATTCATTCACTTAGCGTGTCCCTATTCCGGAAACTCAGACACTCGGAAACCCACGTTTCCTTCCCTATATCTTTTTGAAAATGCCGTTGCCCTGTGTCCCGTATCCCGTTTCCACATGTCCCATGTCCATGCTACATAGGTTGCTGATAATTTTTAGACTGGACTTTTCAGGAGTATTATATGTTCAGGCTAGTGCCATGAATGCTTAAAAGCACTCGTATGAGACGCATATGCGTCTTTCATCCAGGATAGACCTCCTATTGTGTCTCATATTAGTACGATTTCCGTAACATCGCATTTACCGATTTAACCCCAGATAGGCCTTTTGGTTGATAAGATAATCGATATGAAAGCAATTGTTTTTGGTCTACTATATGAAATGATTGTGTGTTGCTTTTTGTTTCATTTTTGTTTTCCTGTTTTTTTATTTGCCTGGAATGAAATACCAGAATCTAGGGGAACATTTCTATGCAATTGAACAAACCGAACTTGAATTGGTTTTGTGAATTGTGATGAAGTCCACGGACTGAGAATTGTTTAGAATCTTCTGGTGGCTATTTCCACAGGATGGGGCTGAGTCATTGATTATGAGTTTTTATGACAGACTCTTGGTAACGGCAACAATATAAGCCTCGTAAATTCTCCCCTTGATCAGCCATTAATTATCGGCAGCTGCTCTACTGAAGACCGTAGGGAAAAGCTTTCCAGGTACAGGAACAAGAAGAAGAAGAGGAATTTTGTCAGGAATATTAAGGTAAGCATATGTATAATATTGTTCGTGTGTGCAATTTGTGTTGTTGTGTCGTGTTCGGGATTTATTTCTTGTCATACTTATAATAAGTCATGAAAAATGAAAAATAAGATAATTTGGTGAAATTGTGTCATATTCGGATTATCGTATTCGTGTCAAGACGTAATCGTGTTTTCTCTTAGTAATTTCGGGTCGGGTTCGAGTTGTATTATCGTGTCAGTGTCGAAAATTGCCAGCCATCTGTTCACTACAAAATGAAATGTGGGAACAAACTTATTTATTCTAATGTTCTCGTTTTCTACTTATCGGACTAAAACGGAGAATACTTTTGTTCCAGTATGCCTGCAGGAAGGCTCTTGCAGATAGTCAACCAAGGATCCGAGGAAGGTTTGCGAAGACCGAAGACTCCGACATTGCCAAAAGGCAATAGCTTTTGACTAATCTTTGAAGAATAGAAGAAAATGTAATAAATTTGTATGCAGCAGTAATGAAGAAAGAAATCAGACGTAGCGTTAGCTTGGAAAATAGACTCGATCGAAGCTAAACAAGTATTGTAAAATAAAACCAGATGTCCTCATCCCTCAACTCCT
>CAOJBK013013659.1:0-10433 GCA_948294925.1 Codiaeum variegatum
ATCTTTGGGGTGTTTTGGTATTATCTCTTTAACATTTTTATTATGCCAGAGAATCCCATGCAATGCTTCCCTCTTCATGATATACTTCTTCAACCAATCAGAGGAGAAGAAGTCTTTGATGGCTTTGTACGCTCCCTCCACATGCCTTTTTATCTAGTTCAAATAGGGATTTCAAGATCTTCTGCGAAAGGTGAAGGTCATCATGAAGATTGCCTTTCTCTTCTTAGAGAGTGTGATTATGACCTTTAAAGTGACCACTTATCAGATTAAAGAGGCAACAAGCTCCTCCTTCTCCCACAACTTAGTGCGATGGTCCTCAATCTCCATCAGGGCTTGCTCCTTATCTTGGAGGGTGATGTCTCTCTCAGAACAAGCACCTTCAACATCAGAGGTAGCCTTGACAAGAGCTTCCTTGGTACTTCAAAGTTCTAATGGAAATGCTTGGAGGGCCTACTCTTTCTTAACCAGAATCTTCTTAAGATTTTCATTCGCTAAGGAATAGAGAGAAATGATTATCTCTATATCTTACTGATTAGAGAGAATAACCTTCACAGCCTCCTGATGGGACTTTGCCCTCGACAAGGCATCCTACAGAAGTAGTGTTAGAAGATGAAAAAGGTGAAGACAGATAAAAATTGAATAAAATGTTGATAATAACCTCAAGAACTGAAATAAAAGTAGACCTCTGGGACTAGAACCCTCTAGCATCAGGAAGCTTCATCCTCTCCTAGAAAAACTAATCATCCATATGCATTGAAGCATTGGGAGGTGGAATCAAAGTGGATGAAAGGTTATGATGAGGATTGATAATGAGGAGTTGCTTGGTAAAGTTCTGAGGTTGGTCGTTAGACCTATAAGTACCCTCATCCTTGCTTGAGTTATCCTCCTCACGAACAGTGGATGTCCTAGTCCTTTCAATAAAGGCATTTTGGTTTAAAGGGGCACCCATGCAAAGGAACATCTTCATCACTAACTTCGAGCTGTAACTTTCTTTGAAGAGATAAGAAAGTGCTTCATCCTCTTCACGGGTAAGAGTTGGTAAACCATTAATGTTTAAGTCCTTAATAAATTCTTCCAACTCCTCAGAGCAGGCTCGAGAAGTAACCTCATCACCATCACCTCCACTAATAACCTTTAAAAAAATGTATCAAAGGCATCCAAAGAACACTTACTTAAATAATCAGTGGAGAGGTTACCTAAACAGGTGCTAAGGGGGTGCAACAACATTCTCCTTAACCTTTTAAGGAGGAGGTAAAGCTAAAATCACCAAAAGAATATTCCCCGCTTGAGGGAGAGAAGACACCTCAGCAGCCTGTACACCTTCAACATTCTATAGAGAAAAGAAGAAAAAGAAGTAAACACAGACAAAAATAAAATATTAAGGTAGTAAAAGAAAATGAACCACCACCTCAAATATTAAAGGAAAAATTGTAGCCTTTTCGACCCTAGAAGGGGGTAAAGTGGAAGCGACAGTCGGAGGCATAACCTCTGTTGAAGGACAAGGCAAAGCCTCATCAGCTTAGGTATCTTCGATAGACTACAGTGGATAAGAGAATAAATTGAAAGTGAATAAAGAAGAAACAAAGTAAGAAAAAAAGGGTGATGATAGAAATAACTTACCTTAGGTATCAAAGGAAGAATAGCTATAGAGGGTAAAGGGGTAGAACCCTCACCCAGTAGGGGAGCACCTCTCTCAATGGTTCCCCCAAGTAAAGCTACATAAATGAATAAAATTAGTTAGAATAAGGTGAAGACAACTAAAAAAATGAGAAATAAAATAAAGCTCACTAGCCCTTTACGAGGGCCTCCTCACAGAATGTTTAATCTTTCTCCCGCTCACTTCTCTACCATTAGGAAGAATCACTCAAAAGGGCTTAGCCTTGATACCAGAAGTAATCTTACTAGACTTCCTAGCCTGCCAAGACCTTCCCAACCTTTTGAGAGTTTCATAGACCCCCCAAAGGTCAAAAGAAGAAAGGGAAGAAGATGAAGAGGTAGAAGAGTTGGAAGAAAGTATGGGATTGCCTGTACGAGGCACAGATGCTTAAGTAGACAAAGCAGATTCCCCAGCTTCACTAGCCCCAGAAGTCTATGGAGAAAAATCCCTCTCTAATAACTCCCTCATCACAGCTTCATCCTTGTAGAAGAGGAAGTTATATATCTCGATCAGTCTGTCCTCAGGAAAAGGTAAGCTGCAGTTTTGGTAAAATATTTGAAGAAGCATATTGAACTCTTTCCCATTCCTAGTGAGTGACTCTTGTTAGGGTTGTATGCCCCAAAGCTTTTACTTTTTATATATATTTGTAATCTTAATCCAACATTGGCATATAATATATATGTTTTCGTTTAAATGATTACCTTCATTTTAGTGTTTAACGTATATATGTTCCATAAGTCATATGTAAGAGAATCTATTCTCAAAAAATTTAGGGATAGAGAGACAGATTCTTTTTGTCATAAACTTTAAAGTAAGTTCAAAGTCATAGGATTATTGGTAGGAACATCGGTAATTTGAAAGAATTGTCACCTTTATTGTCATCCATGACAAGTACGAGATACTTATTGGTATGGCGGTAGTAAATCTCATGCTACAGACATGTGGTGTTGTGATAACACGTGGACATACTCATGAGGTGAGTAAGATGAATAGTGACATTAGATGATAGACACATGGTTTTGTCCACTAGTCAATGTCTTATCATCTAGATCATAATTGTACATATAATCTTTAGACTTGAGGTGACATGTTATGTAGAATATTGGTGGTTATGGTTTGTTATAGCTTACATATCGATGCTATCCAAGTATTGGTTTACGGCATATGGTGGCCATAATCAGTGATATGTTGAGATAAGTGATCTTCAAGAAAGGATTCATTAACTTGGGTAAATAAAGAAGGAATAATATGACCTCTAGTTATTCTTAATACTCAAGTCCTTGGCCAAGATAGTAAAGATTCACTAGATAGAGTTTTTAGTAGGAATCAATTTATCGAGAATTAGAACCAGATAGAAGTCATATGATCTGGCATATAGGGTTTGACTATTCCATGTCCTTAGCTAAGATCCGAAATCCATAATGAAGGGATTTGAGTGCATGGTAATTATAATCAAGAGGTCCATGCAATGTCAGGGATTCAATCATCAACATTCATTTCTAATTAGATAGTTGCGATTTGTTATGCTAGACATCACTCACGACTTATGGGACAAAGTGTGGAATGTGGATTACAAACTTGGTAGGAAGAAAAGAGGTTTCTTTATCCCATTGCTAATTTGAATATGAACCTAGTAAGTCATACACCATATTGTAATTCATATGGCTTGGAATTAAATCATATTGATAATTGATTAAAGAGTTTAATTAATTATTAATAATGATTGAATTAGACTTGTAATTAAATTTACAAAGACCCTAACATGTCTTGAAGCTTAATTTATAAAGGGATTACTTCAATTATGTCATAGTTTGTATGAGAAACAATTGGGCATGACTAAATTGATATGGAATTAGATAAATCATAATTAATTTACATGAGATGTGATTAATTAATGGCTAAATTGATTCCTACTAATCACTTGTTTAATCTAGTTGATTAATTGACTAGTTAAATATTCCATTGGATACTAGAACAAGTAATCCTACTTTCTCACTAACTTTTCCTTAAATTAAGGAAGATTAGTTAGAATAGGTAAGAGTATAAGTTGTAGGTGTCATCATCTTTTTACCTTAGACAAGAAAGCTTGGCAATATTCATCAACTTCTTCATTTGAGTTTTCTCCTAAGAGTTAGAGAGATAAACTTGAGTGTTAAAGAGATAAAGTTCCAAACACCACACCATTGTAGAGAGAAGGAGTTTATCTTTGAAGAAGAGTTCTTCAACCATAAACTCTTCTTCTATAACCTTGTGAAGGAGTTTTTGGAGAATTCTTGGTCCAATAATCCACAGAGTCTCAAGTTCTCAACAAAGGAGTAAGAACCAAAATATTTGGGTAACCAAGAGAGTCAGTTCAAGCATTTTGAAGAGGAAGGAGACACAAACCTTTAGGAAAGCTTCAGTCAGAGTTGAGTTAGAGGCTTCGCAATTGAGGAGCTCAATGAAGGAGAGAGTTAATGCATTTGATACTTCAAACCCTCTTCTAAGTTATAATTGTGTTTTGCATAAAAATTGGCTAAAGAATACTTGAATGAGATTATGGGTCCAAACCTAGGTTTAGATGTTCATTAAAGAGTTTAATGAATAACTAAACCATCCATGCTAAAAGAGTTTTGACATGGAGCAAGTTTTATAAAAGTTTTGAAAACCAAAAACTTTACTTTCATGACTTTTGACATTTTTGCTTCTCCACTTGCACTGCTCGTCTCATATTTTTCCTTCAAGTGGTATTAGAGGCACCCAATTTTTATACAGAACCAATATTTCATCCTAGGATACAACCGTATGGAGTACATCCATACGACCGTATGGCATGGCATAATAGCTCCCCAAGTTTCTGGACTAGCATACGACTATATAGAACTTTGTTCTATATGACTGTATGGTCCTCAAAGGATTAGACCTAATGCTTTTGGAAGAGCATACACTTGTATAGAAGTACATATGTATGGTCGTATGGACTAGTCCATAAGCCCGTATAGGCAAAACCTATACAACCGTATGCTGGCTTAGAAAGTTTTGGGTTGGATGTTTTATCACATATAGATATATAAAAGTTATATATGCATGTAATGTAATGGTCTTATCATGTATGGATGGTCATAGACTTTTAACTTAATAAATGAACTTGTGAGGTATGTAATATTCATTTATTATATAAAGGTTTTATAATTAAGTGTTAATTACTATATTAGGTTTTCAATTCATTGAGCATGCAAACTATCTTATTTTGTAATCTCAACTTGTTATGCTAAGAATACTTAATGTATACAAGAGTTGTGGAGATACAAGAGTAAGAGAAGGGTTCAACCCATGAAGATGCCTAGTGGGAGCATGAAGACTAGAATAGTCATGAATACTTATAATTTGACAACCTAATAACCTTACTTATACCTTGTGGCTAGGAATTGAGGCTTTAAATCCATGATCATGCTTGTGTTTTATTTATTGTCCATTTCATAGATATCTAAGAGTTATATATACAACATAAAATTCATGTAAAAAGGATAATGTTCAAAGTGAGACCAAAATTAATAAGGCCCAAAATCTTCCAATTTAAATACTAAGTTATGGCTCTCCATTGGGGTAATGGATCTTGGAACTTGTTTTCTTGAATTTATTGTATAGCATGAGATGTTGTGAGTATGAGATACATTGTATGGCAAGAATGACAATGTTTACCTGAGTCATGCAATGTTCAAATCTTCATACTTACTGGTAAAGGTAGGCATCAGTTTGATTCGAGCGGTTTGGAAACCGAATCGTTAAACTCAGATTTTCGAATGACTTTTATTTAACCGATCGAACCGAACCATTTTGATAACAAAATCGAAATAGAAAACCCATTTTAAAATTGGTCGGTTTGGTTTGGTTAACCAAAAAATCAAAACTTTCTTTTACATTATTTTAATTGAAAAATATGGGAACTGATTAATTTTTCAATACATTTCTAAAAAAATGGCACTTTAAATACAAAATTATATAATATATGCATAGTACTAAAGTTTAATAATATCATTTACAATATTAAATAGAGCAAACATAAATTACAATTAAATATAGCTCCAGTACAAAAAAAAGACCATATACAGACAAATATCTGTCAAAAACAAAAGAATATGATATTCATGATTGTAAAATCTATTTTGAAAGTATTTCTATTCTGTATAAAAAAAACATTTAAGAAGCTAGCAAAGAAAAAAATATTAAGTTAGTATCAAAGAAACATAATTTAAAAATAAAGAAAAAATATCTAAAAAATTAGGCTTAGGCATTATTTTTAGTTCATAGAAAGAATGAACTGAGCTATCTAGCTACAAATCCATAAAATTGCAAACCATTAAACAAATCTACCCTGCCAAGGTAGCTTTGTTAACATTCAAATTAAACATCAGAAAATGGTAGATACATCATCACTGTCCATAAACATAGAAAAAATGGACCAGGATTTATTTTCATTTGATAGAATGAATGAACTAAGTTACCTGGCTGCAAATTCGTAAAACTACAAACCATTAAATACATCTACCCCTCTAAGGCAGCCTAGTTAACATTCCTTTTAAGATCATAAAATAGTGGAAGCCTCATCATTGCTAATACACAAAAAAACTTACCAATGATAGATTGCTCAAGCTAAATAAATCTCATTAATTACTGAGTTGTATACCCAGTATTTCAAAGTAGTTTAAAGCACATCATTGCTCAAGCAAACAAATCACAAAATAACTAACCAAAGTTGCAGTATCAAGTCAATATAGCTAAAAAGATATAACAATCAAGTCAATATAGCTAAAAAGTGAGCTTATCCTTCATTTCCAGCAACATTAAGAGGCAGTAATGAAGAAAAAGTAAAAACATGTTGTAATAATAGTTTAATAAAAGTTAAGAAATTTATTATTATATCAGACAGAATCTGTAAAGATAAGTAGGCTTTATTAAAAAAATGATGTAAAGTTAGTAACATAGAGTGTAAATCAAGAAACACATAATATAAATAAGTTAAACTAGAATCCATTAATTAATAAGAAGAGTTAACTATTAAAGGGTCGTTTTAAGCATTCATAGAGTGACCAAGGCCAACAATTGGTAACTCTGATATAAATGAAGCACATATAAACATGTTTTCATTCAAATATGGAATAAAAATATCAAAGTAAAAGTTAACAGAATGAACCTGAATCCATTTGATCAAGCTTATCAAGGGGCCCTTTAATTGAGACTAGCTTAGAAGTCCTAATCCAGTCTTAATAACAAATAAGGGATTCCATCAACTTATGTGTGAGTGAGCTTCTAAATGGATAAAGGACCATTTCTCTAGTGCTAATTGCACTTTTAGAAGCAATTCTACTAATAGGAATGGCTAGAATATCTATAATAAGTTTAGACATCATAGGGAACCTATCACTATTGAGCTTCCGCCATTTCAAAATATCAAACTCTACATCATCATCCAAATCTAATTTACCTTATCAAGGCAAGTTTGAAGCTAATTTTTTTTGCCATTACTCATTTCTAACTTATGTGCTTTAAATTTAGCCTTTAAAAGAGACTTCCCAATGAGAGAAAGAGAGTCAAAAGAAATTGTTTGGGATGTTTGAGAAGATTGAGAAGAAGATTATGTTTGGGTCCCATATTTAGCAAACAAATCATGCAATGCTAACAAAACATCAATAAAAAGCATAAGCCCACTAGATTCCCCATACATTTCTTTGAAATAATAAGAAATATATTTTAGTTTCAGACTGGGACCTAAAGCTGTTGCAAAGAATATCATCTAATTCATTTTTTAAGGATCCCCCAATACTTTTCAAACTTAGAAAGCATGTTTTATCCCAAAGTTTTGATATCAATATCAAGATTAGATGCCATGCTTTTAAGCTTACAATGTAAGTTAGATATTTCAGGGAAGAATGTATTAGCAGTGACATATGAAGACCCTGAAACCTTAAGAGTCAAGTAATAAAAAGACTCAAGGCACACTAACATTTTCTTATAGAAAGCCCAATCTAAAGGGTCATTAATATTTGAGCTTCCACCCAAATTAGAAACCAAGGATGCATCATCATCCTCATACCTCTCAAAAGAAGATTGATAAAAGCAGGCAGTGGTAATCATTAGGTAGGTTGAGTTCCACCTAGTTGGCACATCTCTAGACTTAGTGACTTTTCATTAGGGTTTCCCAATAACTTGTTAATTTCCTTAAACTTCCTTAACCTTTGAGGAGAGTTCCTTACATACCTAACTAAATCCTTCACATTTTCAATAGAAATACTTATATCTTTCAAACCCTCCTACACAACTAAATTCAATATATGTGCAATGCACCTCATGTGCAAATATTTACACTCAGAGAAATTGTTACCCCAATTCATCATTCTTTTTTTTTAAAAAAATCCATAACAGTATCATTACAGCTAGCATTGTTAACTATGACAATGAATACATTGTTAAGGCCCCAATCAAGAATTATAGACTCAAAGGACTTACCAAAGTATTCACCCATATGACTATTAATAGGAATGAATGACAATATTTTCATCTTAAGCTTCCACTCATTGTCTATAAAGTGTCTAGTGATATACATGTAGTTAATTCTCTAGATACTAGTCTAGACATCAGTGGTAAGATAGATGGTTTAGCATTGTTTTTCCAAAAAGTTTTCAAAAGGTTTCTTTCTGCTATGAATTTATCATAGCAGTCCCTAATAACTGTTCTCTTAGAGGGTATTTTGAACATAGGGAAAAGTTCAGAACAAAAATAATTAAAACCTTCTCCTTTAACAAACTTGAAGGTAAGTTCATCAACAATGATCATCCTAGCCAGAGCATCTCCACATCTAACTTGATCAAATTTCCATGATCCTAAATGGCCTACATTAGCACCCACATTTCCCCCTATTTTCCCAGCTTAAGACAAAGTTAATATTTTCTTACTAGCATCTTTACTACAAGGGTGACATTGGCATATACCCAAGTGATTTCTCATGCTAGAAGTGCCATCTCTCTTAGGATATGCCTGATATGTTATAGGGAAATATTTACACACAGTAATCAAATTACCTTATGAATCCTCAGATTCATTAAGTGCTCCCACACAACAGACCTTTTGCTCATTTTCTTTCTTTTCTTTTGAGGTTGTGCTGCTGGATTTGCTTCCATCTCATTAGCAGTATTGCATCCATCAGATGGAGTAGGACTTGATTCATTGGCAATATTGCCAATGTATCCAGTCTCATCCATTGTATTTGACATCTACATAACAATAAATACAATATATAAACTAGTTAGTACCATATCATTAATAAAAAATAATAACAGAAAAGAACTCTTAAGTGGAGCTTAAACACTTACTTAAGAGAGTAAACTCAGACAATGATCATAACCAATAAAAGAAACACTCTTCAAATCCCTGTCAAAAATACACAGAAAGTAATTAGTACAAGAATTACTAATATTAACATGAAAATACAATAAAATTAACAAATTAACTTAAAATAATTACCTCAAATGTGTTGGGACTCAGTCCTCAGGAACTTCACTCTGGAAATATATAGATTTACAAGTGGTAAATCTATTTAATTTCAAACATAACCTATTTAACAAAAAAAAAAACTCAAATCAACATAATAACTAATGTGAATAGAAACTCTAATTTTAAAATTAGGGTTTCAATTTAAAGAAATCCTAATTTTAAAATTGGGGTTTCTATGAATAGAGATCCTAGTTTTAAAATTGAGGTTTATATGAATAGAAATCCTAATTTGGGGGTTTTGTGAATTGAAAACAGAAACTCCAATTTTAAAATTAAGGTTACTATTTACAGAAAGTCCAAATTTAAAATTAGGATTTCTTTGAATTGAACCCCTAATTTTAAAATTAGGTTTTTTATTCATAGAATCTCCAATTTTAAAATTAGGGTTTCTATGAATTAAATTCTAATTTTAAAATTAGGTTTTCTATCTACAAAAACCTCAATAACAAAATTATAAAAATTAAAATAGAACTAAAATAGAAAATAATTTTTACAAAATCATTTTAAAAACACATTTTCATTTGATTTAATTTTTTATAAATAAAAACCAAACAAGATTAAAAAAAATATAACAAAATTATGAAATTTTTACTTCTTGTTTACGAAGACTCTGGTACTTAACAAATTTTGTTTCATTCACAATGATTTGTTCAATATTTAGATTAAAGAATCGGAAACACGAAAAAATACAAAAAAATTGTTAGATATATATTTATAATGAAATTTTTTTAATAAAAGTTGAAATAAAATGAACAGACAAGATTTTTTTTTTCTTACCTTTCTCATTGATACCCCAACTCAAGCACTAAAGTTTAGATTTTGAAACATGTAGGGCATCCATCAAGAAGTTCAGGACTTCACAAGGTGAGAATGATTTATTAACCGCATTTTCAATACGCATCCACCATTTCATGCGACATTTCTCACTATCTGAGACTCAAAGGGATTTATGGAAGGAATTTAAAGGTATATGAAAGTAAAGGAGGAGATGAGATTTGTTCTTAGAGAATAAAAGCAACGAAAATGGATTCCTTAACTGAATCACAGAGGGTTGTGATTAAAACCCTAAGAGCGAGAAGTGGAAGAGAGAGTTTGAGAGGAGAGAGAAATTTTGAGAGGCAGAATGAGAAGGGTTTCTATATTAAGGGAGTATTTATACTACAAGTATTAAGTCTAAAACCCCAAAACACATCATATCGTGTGTGTGTGTGTGTGTATATATATATATATATATATATATATTGTT
>CAOJBK013013895.1:0-11144 GCA_948294925.1 Codiaeum variegatum
TATTTCATTTTTTCAAAACAAAATAGAGTTAGAATAAGTGGAATTGAAAATAAGGATAGAATACATACTTATAGGATGGCCAGTTTAGCTAGAACGACGGTCAGTCTTGCCTGAACACAGCGATTGATTTCTTGAATGACCACACAAAGGTAGCGTAGAGGGTGTCTCATGCTAAATTGAATGGTTGGCTTCAGTTAGACATAGGGCATAGTCATGATAGGTCTCTGATTTTTGCCCTTGCTAAGAGGTGGTGGCTAACCACCAATATATTTCATTTGCATAGAGGGGAGATCACTATGACCCCCTTTAAGTGGTCCTGTCAGACTGAGATGCGGTACTATGGTTTTTGATGCTAGAGCAAGACAACATCATGAGTTGGGGAGGCTTGTTAGAAGAGAGATTGCCTATTGGTAGCCAAGGATGGATTTAAAGGACTATTCTACATGATCTTCTTGATCGGATGTGTTGGTAGTTAGATAACTATACTCTAGACTAGTGTGCTTATGTTTTTCTTTTGATTATTTTGTCGACCATCTTTCTGTACAATGAGTCGAGCTATCTTGATATGAAGATTCTAGCCACATTGGTGGACTTGGATGACCTTGGTGAGTACGATTGGGTTGGTGCTGCCTTGGCAGCGGTGTACAGAGATATGGGCAATCTAGCCATGATTTCTTGAGCTAACATTCCTTCAACTGCCATTGTTTGGGAGGTCAATATTTCCCTTCATGATTCATGGTTTCTAATTTTGTTGATCTATGCTAAACTGTCTGTCTATTTTGCAATTATGGGCTTTTTCCCATTTTAGTGAGCTTGCCCCCAGGCTAGTGTCGAGGGATCTACTTTCTTTTCCACTTAAGAGGATTTGGTGTAGAGAGTAAGGCTCTGTGAGTAGGAGGCTTTCTAGTTTTCTGATTTTTTATTTTTTTTACTTTGATGATTTCAGGTAAAATCAAGTTTCTTAGTCTTGTGCTTCTAATAGATTTTTGATTTTTTTCTTTGATGATTTCAGGTCGTTTGGCAGCCTTTTTAGGGAGTTGCTATCGAGGAGGTAGGCTATGATGCATCTAGTATCACTGCCACCCAGAGATAGATTTTACTAAGATCGATTGAGCTGATGGAGTTCTTTCTAGGAGAGTGCATCATGGTCCAGTCAGGTGGTGATAGGGTGGTACCGAGTGACCCTCCTTTGAGGATGAGAGAGAAGCTGCCTACTACTTACCATGCCTATTGGATAGTTGGGAGAGCTCGAGCAAACTTTTAGTTGACTAATGCTTCATACCCTGAGTTCCAGACAGGTAGGCTGATGGTTGGGATGCCCCCATTCCATACGAACTATGTGTTTATTTTAGAGGGAGGTCTTGCCACTGTTAAATGGAGGCATTGGGCTGGGATTACATGTCAGGCACCACCTCATCAGGCATAGGAGCTTTTTCATCTTATATGTTGGCCAGCTCTAGCTAGTCTTGGAACTCTATGCCGTAGACTTCTGATCACGTATCTTACACTGATGCGGTGGGCTTGACTCAGATGCATTATTTTGGCCACTGCTATTTGCTAGGAATATAGAGGGTGGGTTTTGACTATCTCATGGCAACGATATGCTTCTGATTCATAAGTTGACATATACTCTATTTTTTAGACAACTTCAAATTCCAGTCTATATTTATAGGTCCCTGTCTTTATTTATGGTCAGAGTGTGGATAACTTTCAAAGGTGAGCTTTAAGCTTGAGCACCATACTCTCTACGATGAGTCTGAGGGAGAACCAATGGGAGTAGTGATTTTTCAGGCATCATGGAGCACCGTCAAAGCCCAAGGAGGATGAGGAGGTGCGATTATTAAGTTCAGGGATGATCCCTGATGTGGTTTATTCATGAAAAGTCATAATGATTGTTTTGGATGTATTCAGGCCCCAATTCGTGGGCATTTGTAAAAATAAATTTTGTTTATCATTTCATTTTTTAGAACTAAAGTTTTTGAATTTTATGAAAAATTATGGAATTGAATTCAATTTCGGTGATTTTCTTATTTTTGAGAATGAAAAATGCTTCGTACTGAAAATGGGGGGAAAATGAAATCAGATTGAATCGAAATGGATTGTTTATGGGGGACAAATCATAGACTACCACGTGGCAGACACACACGTGTGATGCTTCACGCATGCATGAAAAGTTTTAGATGGCAGTGTTTGAGTAGTTCGGTGGCAATACCTATCCCACCACACGTCTGAAGATTTATAACGGTACATTCCGACCTTTAGGTATGAAGGGTGAGCTCCTTGCTCAGCTTTTTCAATAGTCGCTTATTGGTGCGACTCTCAAATGGTTTGTAGAATTGGACGATTCCTAAAAATAGACATAAGGATCCATTTATAATACCTTTGTAAAACAATATACTTACAATGAAGAAATAGACATTACAAGAAGGGATTTAGAAACTACCAGACAATATCTCAAAGAAACTTTCTTTGCTTCCATTTCTAGATGGAGGAAAAGGTTTACCATATGGTCAACAAGCCCATTGAGCCTGAACAAATTGACATTATAGTCAAGAATCTGCTCCTATGTATTAAGACAAACTAATCACACAATACCTCCTAAGCTTTAAAGCCTTGGTTGCTATTGGTTCATGCATTGAAGACAAAATTGATACTAGTTTAATTAAGGATAAAACTTAGGCCCCATCCTCTAAATTCAAAAGGGCTTCCCATCAAGTGAATGTCACCCAAAAAAAGGGTGAAGTCAATTCCATCTCAGTCCGTAAGCCAATTCAAATCAAAAGGAGGGAATTTACTAATCTGGGTGGAGTTCCAGTGAGCTTAATTCTCAAAGAATGCTTGGATGGGGGAGCTATCAAGTCTCTAGAACCAAAGCTTATCCTTAATCCATTACCTAAAAATTTCATAATATGGATGAAAGATGTGCCTACCACCAAGGGCCTGGCCATAAGATAGACAGATGCAAGGCCCTTAGATATAAAATTCAAGATCTTCTTGATGCTAAAGAGCTTTTACCACCAACTCCTTTGCCTAACATTTGCTCAAACCCCCTCCCTAATTACAATGTCAATGCCATCCTAGTCGAATTTGAATAGGGGGATTCAGTCCATTTGATTTATATTGTTGCACCCTTGACAAATTACCATTACACCAGAGATGACCAACCTTCCATAGGGAAGTGCCCCTCCTCTAATTGCTCTGCTTTGGAAGTCTATCCAAAATGACTAATATTATGTCATATACTTGAGACAAATGACCATTGAAATTGATGAGATTACCAGAAGTGGGAGAGTTATACAAACACCTACTTCTCCAAAACCAGTTAGCCAACTAGTGGCTCAATCCAAGGGAACTCCTGAACAGGAAGAAGACCCTTTATTGTAATAGGTAGAGAAAACTCAGGCAAACATCTCAATTTGAAGCCTAATTATATCATTGTATCCTCATCGCCAAGCTCTTTATAAGGCATTGGACAAATGTCAGACTCTAATCGATGTTACTTCAAACACCTTGGTGGGATCCATCACAAGTTCTATAAAGAGAATATCTATTTTCTTTAATGATGATGAAATCCTGCCTAGGGGACCTCACAATGATGCCCTATACATTACCATCAACACCAGAGAGAAGATTGTTCCTATGACTCTTGTTGATAATGGGTATACTCTCATTGTGTCCACACTTAAGATGGTAAGTTGTTTCGGCTTAAGAGCTATTGATTTCACTCCTTCTAATCAAATAGTGTAAGCTTATGATAATTCTAAGAGAAAAGTTTTAGAGGTGGAAACCTTGACAGTCACAATGTGTCCTACTATTTTCCAAGTTCCTTTCTAAGTCATTGATGTGTCTTCATACTTCAACTTGCTTCTGGGAAGGCCATCAATCTAAAGAATTTCCTTTTACTATGTACCAAAAGGTCAAGTTTCCACTTAAGAATTACCATTAAAGCAGACACGGCGGGAAAATCTGAAGTCCCAAGCACATTCCCCGTTCTTGAGATCCAGTCTAAGTTGCTAGCATAACCTTTATTTGGATTCTCATTTATTCAATTCATTGAGACTATTGAAAATATGAAAGAAGCAATCTCTTTAAATTTTTTCCCTTACTCCAACTCCAACCCTATGATTGATAACATCATGAAGTGTATGGCTTACTTTCCTGGTATGGGTCTGGGAAAAAACCAGCAAGAGATAAAATCTTTCAATGAGTTCATCTTCTTTACTCCACCTTTTGGTTTGGGTTATCACCCAAATGATAATGAAATTGAGGAGGAAAAGGCCAAGGTAAGAGAAAGGTCTTCCACAACTAAAAGAGGGGGAGAAGTTGATATCACCATGAGACCCTACTTCAGAACTTTAAATGGATAGTTTGTGAAGGAGGGAAAGATAATTCCTTATTGTGCTTTTCCTGAGCGTTGGGTCTGCCCGGTGATTGGTATCAAGATTCTTAATTTTGAAGTCTTCTCTGATGTGAAATTGTTGCTTGAGAACTGTCAACCAATCTATTATTTGACTGAGGATTATGAAGAGGATATGGTAACTAGCCTCTTTGGTGAAATAACTGCTATTTCTAATGAGGAAAACACTAATCTGTACACCTTCAACAAACCAATCCAAGAGAAGCTCAACAACTACTCTTTTGAAGCTAGCCTCCCTAAACTAGTTATGACTAAGTCTGAACCTCTGAGTCTTCTGATTCTTAGTCTAATGATATAATTAGTCCACCTGATTTGAATTATTAATATGATGTAATTATGGACCTTTCTCCAATTCATATCAATAAAATAAAACAATGTTCTTATTAGGATCCTATCTCCTTATTTTCCTTCGATGTTCCAACCGATTGATCTGGCCTCAATCAATCAAAAAAAGAGAAGAATAAAATAAATTAAATAAAAGATACAGTTAAAGAGCCCACAAATAATGGCACGTATGACATTCCTAAAATTACATTCATTGCATCTGCATGTTCAAACAAGAAATTTATTGAAGATATGATCAAAAATTTTGAAGAATGTTTTGCCTAAAAGCCTTTTGACATGACCGGTCTCGATTTAAGCATTGTAGTTCACAAGATTCCTATCTATCCAGATTGCAAGCCTTTCAAATAGAAACTTAGGAAAATGAAAGCGGTATGGTCTCCCCGATCAAAGAAGAAGTGTCCAAGCAAATCTCTCACAGTTCGTTAAACTGATCAGCTGCCCCTCTTGGCTGCCTAACATAGTCCAAGTGCCTAAAAAAGATGAAAAAGTTAGAATGTGTATGGACTATAGTGATCTAAACAAGATTTTTCCTAAAGACAATTTTCCTCTGCCATACATTGATCTGCTGGTAGATGCATTAGCTGGCCCAAAAATGGTTTCCTCAATCGATCTAGCAACTAGATATAATCAGATCCTAGTACATCCTCCTAATAAAGGGAAAATAACCTTCATCATAGAATGGATTATATTGCTATAGAGCAATTCCTTTCAGAATAAAGAATGTTGGAGCCACCTACCAGAGTTTGAAAACTGCTATCTTCCATAACATGATGCACTAAGAAGTGGAAGTTTATGTCGATGACATGGCCATCAAGGGCACCACTGCTGAATAACATTTACAAGCACTAGATTGACCTTACAATCTCAAGCTCAATCCTACCATATTCATATTTGGTACAATCTCAATCCTACCATGGTCAGTAAGAAAAGAATTGAGATTGCCCTTACCAAATCTAAAGCAATACTTGACATGCCACCTCTTAAGAGAGAAAAGGAGATAAGGGGTTCCTGGGTCACCTCTAGTACATCAATTTGTTCATTCACCAGTTAGTAGACACATGTGGTCCCATATTCAATTTGTTGAAAAAGAATTCTTCCAAGCAATGGAATGAACAATGTCAAGAAGCCTTTGAACATATCAAGCAATACCTTCTGAATTTTTAAGTCTACAGCCACTAAGGCCTGGCAAACCATTACTTCTTTATCTCACAGTCACTGATGAAGGTATAGGTGCAATGCTGGCACAAAATGCTCTTAACTCTCATAAGGAAAATTCCATTTACTACCTGATTAAGGATATACTTACAGATGAGATCAAATACAGTTACATTAAAAAGATCTACCTAGATTTTGTTTAGGTGTTCTACAAATTAAGACACTACTTGGCGACATACATCACACATGTCCTCGCTGACAAGGGTCCTCTCGAGTACTTCATCGAAAAACCTATCCTCGATAGTAAAATGGAAAGATGGATGACAGTCTTGGCAGCATAGTATCTAAAGTATGTATAAAGAAAAGCTATCAAAGGTAGTGTCATTACTTATCAACTGGCCGCTGCCCCAACAGATGATCATTGGAAAGAACTTGAATTTCTTGATAAGGACATCTTATTCCTCTAGCAAAAAAAATGGAAGCTTTTCTTTGATGGAGCAACGAATAACAAGGGATATAACACTAGAATGGTGTTCCTGATTCCTACCAGAAAGAGATTACCTCTTGCAATCAAATTGTATTTTGAGGTAACAAATAATGAAGTTGAATATGAAGCTTACATCACTAGCTTAGAAGCAACTATCCAAATTGGTATTAGAAACTTAGAAGTGTATAGGGACTCCAACCTAATAGTCTCTCAAGCACTTAAAAAATGGAAAATCAGATAAGAACACTTGGTTCCTTACCATAACCGGTTTGAAGAGTTGGCAGCTAGCTTTGACAACTTGTCCTTTCACTATTTGCCAAGAGCACAAAATAGGTTCGCTGATGCACTAGCAACCCTCACCTCAATTATCAAATTATGTAAAGGTTTCCTTATCCATCCTATTTCAATAAGCATCAAGAATGAACCAAGTTGTCAGTTTCACTGCTTGGATATCCAAGAGGTTGAACAAAAGCCTTGATACTGATACATTTACAATTATCTTACAAAAGGACTCTATCATGAAAGAGCCTCCAAATTAGAAAGAAGAACTATAAGAAAACTGGCTAGCAACTACATCCTAAGTGGATATATTCTTGATAAGAAAACATAGAACGACATTCACCTTAAGTGCGTTACCGAGGAAGAGGCCAATAGAATAATGGAAGAAATCCATAATGGGGAAGAAGGCACCCAAATGAAAGGGTGGGTGTTGTCACTCAAAATCACAAACCAAGGTTACTACTGGCACATCATGAATAAAATTGTATACAATTTGTTCAGAAATGGCATAAGTGTCAAATCTATGCGTAGCTTCAGAAGCTTTTTCCTTCACCACTTAATCTTATCACAACTCTTTAGCCCTTCATCATGTGGGGTATAAATATCATAAGCAAGATCACACTAAAGTCTTCTATTGGTCATGAGTATATTCTTGGCTCAATTTCTTATGTTTAATTGTTCTTCCAATTTTAGGCCCATTTTGAGTCTAATTTGGGCTAGGTTCGAGTCTATGATTTTGTATTGATAGGTTAAATTTAATGGCGCTAAAATGAATATTTGTAATATGTAATGCAAATGATATACTCGTATGGATTATTTGTTATATTTATGTATATGTATGAATGCAATTATATCATATATGCATAGATATATTTAGCTATGCTTCTTGAGTAGGCAACTCATGTTGTGCCACCTATTTTTTAGATAATTTTATTTCTTTTAAAAGGAATATATTTTAATTAGATTGATTATTGACAAGTTGATGTTAAATCTTGAGTATTCTATTTTACTGTGATTATGGATGTATCAGAATAAATATGTTTTAAGAAAGGGGATTGCATTGATATGATACCGCTAAATGTAACCCTCTTCTTTAATTTCCCTTTGATGATCTATCTTGTCTTATTAATTGACCACATATGCTTTGTGTAGTATAGAACAACTTCCTCTATATTTTGCTGATAATATTTATGTTGTAATAGAGTCAATGTTTGATGCTTTCCTAGATAACCTACCCATAAAGTATCATGGCATTCCCACAATAATAGTCTTCTCAAATTCCCTACCTTTGGTACATACACTCGTTACCTATGTGTCATGAGAAAGGCATTTTCTAATTAGAATTGCCTCAGTTTTTTAGATTTAACCATATTTATCAACTTCACAGTTTGGGGATCCTTGTTCAAGTTCTCTCACATCTAATTAAATGCTGATGTCTTATCTTACTTTAAGATAAGGTAGATAATTGTTTCAAAACTACTAACTAAGATTTTTGGCTTATTTCATCTGCAACTCAATTTGTTGTACCAGGTTTATATTGAAAATGAAATAATATTAAGCTAGATATTATTTCCACCTCATTGGCTTAAGTGTTAATTTGGACTGATTTAAAAAGTGCCTCACATTTGTGTTATCTGTTTTGACTAAAAAATTGAAATCCAAAATATAATGCCTCCACACTCTAAATCAATGAATAAACTGTTGGTAAAACCTTCTCTTTTGATGTATAATTGTCATTTTTCCTCACTACGTTTCCTAATCTCAAAGGCCATAGGGTGTTTTTCCCCACATTAGCACCTCATCTAAGGTAAATTATAAAGCATCAGTATTGTTAACCTCATAGGTTAACAATGTACTTTTGATGACCACAAAACTAATTGGTTATGAATTAGCTAATTGTGCTTCTAAGTGTATAGATGGATGTAAGACTCTTTATCTACTGATGAGCATGTTTGATAGTCATTAAAGTTGTATTCAGTATTAGATGACTAAATGATCTAGAAAGGGTATCAGATGAGAAGACCGCTGAAGAGACACACATTAGTTATCTTTAGCTATATCTAATGTTAAGTGGATAAGTCTTGTCAATTAGTTACATGTCCTGTCTTAGTGACCAAACCTAGTAGAATCTATTTTGAAAAACCAACCTCATATGTTTTCTCATAAAAATTAATTTTGTTAGTTGGCATAGCATATTCCTTTATAAGAGGAATAGTCTCGTAAGTTTTACTTATTCCCTTATATTTTTCATCAATCCCAATGGTTATCTTCTAATCACTATATAAAATATTTTTCTTTAGTAGACAGACTTTGATTTTGCTGACATCAATGTGTTAGTCTGTTATAATTAGATAAGCATCTTGATAGTTTGTTTGTTAGAGACAAAGTCAATTATTTTAGCTGTTATGCTTATTTTTATCTTAATTTTCAAATGTTTATCTCCTAACATCTATAATATTCCAAAACTATAAATACCCCCTACTCAATCCAAAAATGGATTGATGAAGAGAAGTGTTATTACATCAATTGGTCAAAAAGTTTTCAAGTTGTGCATTTAAACTGATTTCATTTATTCTCCTGAAAACATCTTACTCTCTTCATTAAAAAGAAAAGATTTATGCATTTAAATCTATTTTCTCAAGTTAGTTCATGCATTCACATATTTATTAAGCTTGAGTTCTCATTAAACCTTTTCTTCATTTAAAATTCCTTAGTCTTGATTCATATAGGAATTTCATGATAAATTGTTTAAATTTCTTTACATCTTGAGATTCAAAGTGTTGTAAAGGTTTCAAGCACCTATGTAAGCTTCTGGTTAAGTTTGTGGTGTCACAACCGCCCATCCAAAAGTCTGTAACATTCACTTGCTCTTGATAATGGTGAATAGGTCTTTAAAAGCCTAAGTGGAATTTTGAGGGGATCAGATGAGTCAGGGAAGGACTCTGCTAAGGTTAACTTATATAAGGATAACTTGATTGAGAGTTACTTTAGCCAGATTGAAATAGAGTTGATAGTGAAATATTCAAGGTGTATCCTCGAGACTTGATGTAGGCTTTAATGCCACACCAGTATAAATTTCTATGTTTATTTTATCTATCTGTTGTTCCATACATCTACTTTATAGTTTCATTACCTGATTCTGCATTTGACACTTCTATTCATTCAAACAAAATCTGCACTTAAACTGTGTTAACTGATCTTGATCTGAGTCACAGATTTCTAATCTAATAGTTGGCTTACTGCTAGGCATTCAGGAGTAATCTTATCTGATATGCTCTTGATATATGAACAATTAGTTTTAGGGAACAAATAAAAGAATATGTTAGACTCTTATTGAGCTAACATTGAATACTTCAAAAATATTCTTGATTAGTGTTCTTGGGATCTAATATGGGCAATAAACTTAATCAGAGGAAAAGAGTCCAATCCACCCCCTCCCCCCTAACTTGAACATTTAATCCGCATTATCAATTGGTATGACAATAGGTCTCTACTAATTTAAAAGCTTAACATCATAGAGGAAAGAGCCACTGAATGGTTAGTCAAGCCCCAGATTCACTATTACTGCTTTAAAGGCATTCAATCAATAGTTCATGTTGTTTAATGGTACTCAATTTGCCTATTGGGAAAGTAGAATGACTTATTTGATTTAGGCTATTGATATCACTTCCTGGACTATAGTCTGCAATGGTCCTGGAAAGCCAACCGATATGGTTGAATGAGAAGTGGTTGAAAAACATGAAGCTGAATATGTTAAAGCTGGCTGGGATCAGATTGCTCAAAATGCTAAGGCAATGAATATCTTGCATTGTATGCTAACACCTTTTGAATTTAATCTTATTTCAAGATGTAAGACAACCAAAGAAATATGAGAAAAGCTTAAAAACACCTATAAAGGAGCTAATTTTTTCAAAGATGCAAAGATAAATGTTCTCATGAGAGATTACGAGACATTCAAGATACAACCACTTGAGAGCATTTCAGAAATGAATGTTAGATTTACAAATATTATAAATCAACTTAGTGCCTTAGGTTGCCAAATGCCTGAACATAATCAAATACAGAAGATTCTAAGATCACTAATAAAAGAATAGGACTCAAAGGTCAATATGCTGATGGACAGAGATGATCTTACTCTTGATGAATTTATTAGATCTATACTCTCCTATGAAATGATCATTGTAAATAAAAAAGTGGTGAAAAAGAAAAATAAGATTACTCTAGCTGCTGAGGAAGAATTAGAATCATTGGACAATGATGAGATGGTTTCTTTAGCTTGAAAATGAAGAGATTCATGGGGAGAAAAGGAAAGAAAAACTAGAAGTTCGAGAAGACATAATCAAAGTTTGAATCCAATAAGAATAAGTCATATGAACCTATCTGCTATGAGCGTGACAAGCCGGGGCACATTAAAACTAATTACCCAAAGCTAAAGAAGCAGAAGAAAGGAAAAAGAAGTGC
>CAOJBK013014229.1:0-11704 GCA_948294925.1 Codiaeum variegatum
TAGAAATTCATTGAGTGAAATAGTCAATCAATCCATACAAAACATCAAATACTCATCTAATCTAGGTAGATTAGACAAGTTTAGTTCATAACAGCAAAGGGAAAATAAGAAATCAAAAGAGAAAGAAAATAAACCAAAGAACTAATGATGAACTCTAGCTTAATCCTTGAATTCCAATGATAATCTTGTTTAATCTTGCCTCCAGTTGTGTTTCTCCATCTATAATTGATCATTGATCTGCAAACTCTTGGTTCTTAGCGGCTATGAGTGAACACTAGACCTAAACATCCAAGACAAGATAAGATTCCCTAAGAGAGAGCCTACCATAGAGAGGGAGTCTCCAAGATAGAGCCTCCAAGACCCTTTTATCTAATATAAATGATGTCTTTTTATATTTATTTAAAGGTCATTAGGGTTTAGATAGGTGCAAGCGCGGCTTGGCCAATTTTTGCTAAGTCAACATAAGTTAAATTGGTACCCAGAATTAGACATTTGACTTTCAAGCAAATTTTGGATATCTAGATGAAGGAATTAGACTTTATGATCTCTTAAAATTTTTAGATATTTCTCTTATTTTCTAATGGTATCTTAATTGCCTCAATTTGAGTTCTTTAGCTCGATTTATGCTTAAAATACCGAGAAATGGTCAAACTATCCAAAATTTGAAATATTGGATAGTAAGCTCCCACGGTCTGTTGGCATGGCCATGCCAGCGCCCATGGGAAACTACTGTTTCTCTATTTTGGCTGTCATGGGCAGTGGTGGCTGCCACAGGCTGTGCCAATGGCCGTGGGACCTTTTTCGCTCCTTTTTCGCACATTTTCTTCATCTTTCGAGCCCGAAATTTGAAGTAGTTCCTTTGTGCTCCAGAATTCAAATTAATTACTTAGAAATGGCTGAAAACACTAGAACAAAAATATTAAATTCAATTTAACAAGTAAAATAATCAAGAACATGAGAGAAAATAATGTATAATTTGATAGTTATCAGGGAGAGTTTGAAGGTCTTGTGCAGTATTACTAGAAGAGGCTTGAATGGGATTTTAGGCGTGCCTTTATAATGATGAAGACACATTAGAAATGGCTAGGAATGGTGTTGATTGTGAAGTCATTGAATTATTTATTAAGTATTTGGAGCCTGAGGATCTTGATAAGATATTGACTGAACCTCAGGTGAAAAGTTCAGTGATTTTGGAAGAGTTACCTAATGAAAGACCTCATTTACATCCTAAAAAGCCTGTTAGTATTGCTATTGCATTGAAGAAGCTAAGTAGATCCCCTTTATTATTGGCACAAAGAGAGGATTTTGGAGCAATTAGCCCAGTGGTGAATTTAAGAGAAGTTAAGGGTGTTGCACTTATGGATACAAGGACTAAGCTTCAAAAAGTGATTAATAAGCCAGTTATGGATCATTGTGGGCCAGATGGTGTGAATGTAATTACATTTACATTGGCTAATATTGGAGGAAGTGCTAATGCAGAAAATATAAACCAATGTGGGTTTTAATGAATGGCTTTGGCATTGTGGCATTGGATGAGCAATTGGGCAAGGGTAAAGAAAAAATAGTGGGTGAGCTTGAGGAAGTGAATTTAATGGATGAACTAGGCAAGGGTAATGAGACAAATTTAGGGAATGCCAATACAAATTTAGGGAATGAGTCAACCATGATCCAAGGTAAGCTTGAGGGGGTGAATTTAGTGAGTATGATTACATAGTGGATAATAAGACAACGGACAACTATATTAATAATATATAGAATTATGGAGATGCTGGTTTTCCATCTCATATAGCATTTCATGAGCTCCTTGTGGCAGGTTATAGTAAAAAAGATATTGAGTTACTGATGAATGATATAGAGACAAACAATGTTGGAGATTTTGTGCTTGCACACGTAGAAGGAAATCAGCTTGAGGTTTCTGAATTACCTAAATAAACACATGGAGTGGGGAAGCAACCTAAGGCTTATGATGTTTCTGAACCTACACACAAAGAAAGGAAGCAACCTTTTGTTCCTCAAGCTATACAAAGAGAAGGGATATGCATTTTCAAGCAGATGATGATCGTAATTTGAATGATGATAAATATGACATATTTGATGGAGATGAAGATTTGCAAGAGGTAATCAAAGAGAATAAAGCACCTAGAAAAGAAATAAAAATAGAGTGCATCAATTTTCTAGTACATCAAAAGAAAGGATTAATGTGAATGTCAACCCAGATGATGATCACAGTGATTATGCTCTATCTAATGAGCTTTATAGTTGTGGCAGTGGATCATATACGAAATCAAATATGAAGTTTCCAGTGTAAAATCCATAAAGGGGTTTGATTGCTTTTGAGTTGAGCATTGGGATCCTATTTAGTAATGAGGAACAATTCAAGAAAGTAGTGTACCTACATTCATTAACTAAGAGGTGGAAATTTTGGTTTCAAAAAAATGATCATGTGAGATCTAGGGAAAAGTGCCACTAAAAAGAATACAGATATGAGTATTTTGTTTATGGTAGTTTGGCAAATCCTAAATATCCTGATGACAAAACCTTCCAAATTAAGAGTCTTAATTTGAATCATATGTGTCCAAAATTGTATGAAAACTTCCATTTAAATTATGATACATTGGCTAAATTTCATTTAGAAGATTTTAGGAGTTCTCCTAACTGGCCTATTAATAGATTAATGGATAGAGTGAAAAGAACCACTGGGTTTGGGATTAATAAAACTAAGGCTTGGAGGTCTAAGGCCAGAGCGTTGAAATTGATATGGGGAGATGAGTCTAAGCAGTATGAGATATTACATAGTTACAAACTAGAATTGCTTGGGACCCATCCTAATACAATAATAGAATTTATGGAAGAGAAAGGAAAGTTCCAGGGCATTTATATTTTCTTAGGTCCATTGAAGAAGGCATTTAATTCAGGGTGTAGACCATTTATATATTTAGATGGTTGTTAGTTAAAAGGGACTTATGGGGTCAATTTTTAAGTGCAATGGGAATTGATCCCAATGATTGTATGCTTCCTTTTTGTTATGCAATCATCCAAGACAAAGATTGTTATGCTACTTGGATTTGGTTTCTCAAGTTGTTGAAGCAATACTTATCAATGCACAATAGTCATTAATGGGTTTTTATGTCTGACCCCCAAAAGGTATTGCCAATCTATTTGTTGTGTTTGCTTATTAGTTATGATTTATTAGAGTCTCTGTTATGAATTCTTATTGTACTATGTTTGTTGCTAGGTTTTTATGTAAGGATTGGTTAAAAGTGTGAAGAAATTATGGCCTAATGCAGAACACAGATTTTGTGTTAGGCACTTATAAACCAATTTTAGAGGGAGTTTAGTGGTAAAAAGATGAAAGATCTAATGTGGAATGCAGCTAGGTCTAATAATGAGGTTGCTTTGAAGAATGCATTGAATGTAATTAAAACCACGAATCCAGAAGCAATGAATTGGTTGAGAGATATGCCATTTGTACATTGGTGTAGAGCCTTATTTGAAACACATCCAAAATGTGATTTGCTAACCAACAATTTATGTGAGGCTTTCAATAAGTATATATTAGACACTAGAGATAAGCCTATCATAACATAGTTGGAGATGATAAAGGGCAAATTGATAAAGATAATGTATAGGAAAAGAGAAGAATTGAAGAGGGTTGAGGGTACTATCTATCCCAAGATATATGAGGCTGTGATTGGAGGGTCACACTAGATACAAGTATCTGGTCATGATGGGCAGAAGTTAGTTGATATGAAAAAAAAAGGAATGCAATTGTAGGAGGTGGCAACAAACTGGCATTCCTTGTCATCATGCAGTTGCTTGCATGATTAGTAACAACCAATACCCCATTACTTTTGTTGACCAACTATATTATGTTGAAACATGTGTAAGAGTATATAGCAATGTGATTCCTAGGATAAATGAAATGGAGTTGTGGCTAAGTGGTAGTGACAGAAATATTATAATAGCTCCCACTATTGAAGAGCCTAAGAAAAGGAAAACAAGGGTGGCTAGAAGAAAGACTGTTGAAGATCGTGAAAGGATAGCAAAGGAGAAGAAAAAGCTACCTAGGAAAGAACTTATGAAAATGAGGTGTAGCCATTATAGGGAAATAGGACACAATGTGAAGAGGCATGGAAAGGAAATCCAAGCATTATATGCTGAAAAGGTTATGTCTAAACCCCAAAATTTGTGTTGATTATAAATGTTTATAAAAAGTGTTTTGTATTTATGTTTGGACTTGAATTTTATAGAATAAAAAGAACATAAAATCAAAAAATGAAGTTGCCCATGATGATGTGGGCACTTCAAGTCAATCATCGAGAAATCAACATAATCAAGCTAAAATAGGGACTGATAATCAACCACAGATACCTACACCAACACAAATGGTAGCCATAAGCGCTGGATTATTTATTTTTTATTTTGTTGTATCAATTGTAACTACTTTTTCCTTCATTAACTCATAGCAAGATGAAGTTGTTAGGAGAGGCAGGCAAAGGGTAAGACATTTTGAGCATATGCATACTATACTGACTAGTGATTCAGGAACTCAGGATTTCAAGAATTCACAGGCTGCTGAGATACCTCAAGACAACAGAAAAAGAATAAGCACATAAAACAATGGAGACTCTCAAAGGAAGAAGACTATAAAGGAGAACAATTAAAATTAGCATTTTCTTTAAATGTGTCTATTATGTCATACTAATTTATTTTAACCACTTTGTTTTAATATGTTTGTTATGACGATGGTTATATTGAAAACTTGAGTTAATCAGTTAATGAAAAATCAATTGAATTGTTATTGAATAGATTTTGTTTTATTAATGAGTTACTGGGGTTGAATTGAATTGAATTGCATAATAGAAAAATGAATTGTAGGATGAAAAAAAAACTTATGTAATTCAAATAAAATAATTGAATTGTAGAATATACATATGAGGCATATGTTATCTTTCATTGATGAATTTCATTACAGGTACAGGTTGCTGAAATAACAAAAACCAAAATACAACAACCTTTCAAAATACCAAAAAAAAAAAAACTATTGAACCCTAACCCAAGCTGTCTTAAAACATCCCACTAACATATCAAACCCCAAAATCCAATTGAGTAACTTGCAAAAAAAAATCTTCAAACCCATAGCAACAATGAGGCATAACATAACCGTCTTCATGGATTTGAACACCATTTGGCAACACCCAACTTCATTGATATATGCAGGTTCTTTAACTTCATACTTGTCCATCTTCTTTAATAATTTAAAAATTACCATCTTTGCTTGAGGAGGAAAAATATGGTCGAGCCAGGCAAAAAAATCACATTCACTAAGTGTTTGCTTCAATTGAAAATAAAGGTAATATCATTTTTTTTACACAATAAAATTAGTTTAAAACTAAACTTACTCCATAGTTTTTGCAGCCAATAAATCTTCTATCGGGAAATTACCATGTTTGCTTGACGAGGAAAAATAGGGTCGACCCAAGCAAAAAAAGCAAATTCACTGAGTGTTCGCTTCAATTGAAAATAAAGGTAATATCATTTTTTTTTACAAAATAAAATTAGTTTAAAACTAAACTTACTCCATAGTTTTTGCAGCCAGTAAATCTTCTATCGGGATTGTCAGGAGACCATGAGGTGCTCATTACTGATCTTATCCCACACTTGCAATTTGGCATAACTCCAAAATGAATTGAAGCATCAGCCATGGCCCTATGTCAATTTCGAATAAGAAAAAAGAAGAAAAAAATTGAAGTTTTAATTTTGTTTTTATTAAGGGTTGAAAATTTGATAACAACAGAGTGAATAAGAAGAATTGGGTTATTTTTTAATAAGAAAAAAGAAGAAAAATTGAAACTTTAATCTTTTGATTAAGAGTTAGAAATTGATAACATCATAGTGGAGAAGAAGAAGATTAGGGTTATTTTGATTTTAAAAAGGGGAAGAAAGTACATAAATCCATGCACGCATTAGAAAAACTGCCAAAAAGTCTGACATGGGACACTATTTTAGGGAAGAAAGTTACAGTCATCATTAGTCAGTCAGAATTGACTGACAACCTGCAATTTAGACAATACTGAACAGTAATACCAAGTTTAGGTATTATTGTGTAAGAATTTTGTGTTAAGGGACAATTATATAATAGGGGTATAAATTCAAAGACAATTTGTGTATTTTAGTCGAACATGCTATGAAAGGGAGATGATTTATATTTATTGAGTTACTTTTGATATAATGATGTTTTAGACAGGTGTATTTAGGCTTGAATTGTCAAGTGAAAATAATGTCTCTTTTTTTTTATTCTATTGTGCGAAGTGTCATAGGAGAGTTTCAACTATAGAAGACACCTTTAAATATATATCACATTCAAACTAATATTCGTTCGCACTTAGTTGACTAAATTAAGGGGTAAAATGCTAACCAATACATTAGCAGAGATCAAAGATCGAACCCTAGATCTCGCTTAAAGAATGAGAGTATCGAAACCATTCACATAAATCCTAGTTGGATAAAATAATGTCTCTTTAGTACTATAGTGTCAATTTATAATGGTGGGATAAATTTAAAAGTTTAATTAATGGCACATTTGAGAACACAAATACTAATATATTCCACAATCAAAACATTAGAGTCAAAATTTAGCATTTTCTCTTATTAAATACTCTCTCCAGCTTTAAATTATTACTATATTTAAAAAAAATATATTTAAAATATTTATTGTTTCATAACATGAAGAAGATATTTATATGTTTTTCAATTTTCTCCATTAAAAATTACATTAATTTCATTATGAAAATCTTAAATTAATTATTTTTATTTTTAATTATAATAACATAAAATTTTTCTTAATTTATGTGATGAAATCCAAAAATAGAGTTATTCGAAATCAATAGGAGTAATTATTTTGAATACTAGTCGATTACATGTTTTAATTAATGAAAAAAACATGTGCTAGATAGATCACACTTTTAAGCATTTGAGAATTTTCGAATATAAGTCCAACCATAAACAGATATATTATTTTTTTTTATCACTTATCTCTTGTATTTATTCAACGTTAATTATATCCTGGACTCGGGTACATCGAGCCAATGATGAATATATAATTTACTGTTGATGAATATATGATATATTGACAATGAATTTGACAGTGATGATTAATATATGATATACTAAAAATGAATTTGATAGTTACGACGAATATATAACATACTGAAAATGAATGTGTGTAATTAACTATGAATATTTATTCACCTCACTTTCAACCATTATTCATCATGGCAATGATGAATAAAAAAAATCTTGAAAATAAATAAAATTGTAATTTATCTACTATAAAATATTCATTCCTCACACTTTCAGTTATTATTCATTATGGTAGTAATAAAATATATAATATACTGATTGTGAATATGGCATTGATGTATTTTTTTTTTTAGCCAGAAGAATATGGCAATGATATAGACAATATATTGACAACAAATATAATAGAGATGAATATATAATATAATAGTAATCAATATTAGGTGTGGGTATATATTGCTCCGTATACCTGCATCCATAGTATAGGAGGTCTTAGTTTTGGGCTTTAGACTCTATTGATAGATATTTTATTGGGCTTTTTACATAAATAGCTAAAAAACAAATATATATATATATATATATATATATACACACACGTTAAATAAAATAAATCACAAAAATACTCTCTCCCTTGTTCCTTTCCTGTAAAATGCATTGCTCTTCCTATTTCTTTTTTAAAACTTGTTCTTCCTATTTCTAAATTAACTAATTCAACTCATCCCACTCTTAATTCTAAACTACAAACTCTTAGTTTATTCGAGTTTCAGTGATTGAAAATACAATAAAGTTTCAAACTGAATTCTAATAAAGTTTCAATGAACGATCCAAATTCAAATCGTTTTAACTGGTGAGAATCGACTTGACTTTTAGTTTTTTAGCCGATGACATGAGAGAAGCTATTGAAGGTGGATGAGATGGAACTCTCCAGCAGTCCACTAGCGTGGAGGATGACGAGAGGAAAAAAAAATCTAGAACATTATATTTTTGTGAATAAAAATACTTATTAGAGTAAAAATAAAATAAAAATGCACATTTTTATAATTAAAAAATAGATAGTTATTATAAATATATTAATAATAATGATTTATGTGAATGTTTATCACTATCTTTATCAGTATAATTATAATCTATTTCTCCTATAAATAAGAGTTATAATCAATGAAATAATAAGATATTTTATTATCTCCTGATATTATTCTCTTTATTTTCTATTTACTTGTCTATATTATTTATCATTTTTATTATTTATTTTATAATATATTATCAAAACGAATAGCTATCAATGTAAATAGTTAATTTTAATATTTTATTCAACTTAGATTTTATTCCAAGAATGAAAAAAAAACTTGGTGCATGTAGCACCAAATTCTATGAAATTTACTTCCAAATTTTCAAACATTAACATTCATAAATGTGTTCTCTACAAAAAAATAAAATAAAATAAATTATTGGCACACTTAGCTGCCTTCTGTTCAATTTTTTTATGCTCGCCTCTGTCCAATTTTCTTTGTTTTGGATCATATGGGCATCAATAAAGGTTTACTTTTTTTTTTTTCTCAAGTAATGTTTGTATCTATTAACCCAGTAAAAAAAAAAGATATGTATTTATATTTAATAATTTTTGTAGTTTTCAATTTTTTTCGGATGTCAACAATCTTCTCTATATAGATATTTTATTAAATTTTAATTTTTTAAAAAATTAATATTTTATATGAATTCTGAATAATCTATCTATTTTATTTTAATTTTGGATTAATTTCATCTATACTCCTCCAATTATTAGTTAACGCACACCTAAATTCTTAAACTTTATTTTATAATATAAATATTATTAAACTTTCTCATTTTAGTTTGATGAGATAGCAGTACACATGACATCTAGTCATTAGTTTTTTAATTATATATTTTTAAAAATTTATTATGTGGAATCCATTAAGAGTAAATTAAAATTAGTTTAAAAAATAAATAATAGTAAATCATTTAAGTTAATTAAGAATAATTTCCTTTTTTATTTTTTATTTTCCTTTTTCTCAGTACTTCCCTCTTTCCATTTAACCCAAAAACAATAATTCATCAACACCCTACTCAAAACCACCATATCTCTCTCTCTCTCTCTACAATTAAATCAAACAATAAATTTCTCTTTCATAGTCACCAAATGAAAATTTCATATGTAAAACCTATAAATTTTTTAGTTTTTACCGTCACCAAATGCAAACCCATCTCTAAAATCGAATCCCAGTAAACTTGACTTAGGGTGTTGAGATATGTAATATCTTGATTTTTTATTAATTATTGTTTTTACTTTTTTAATTTTTTTTAATTTACTTAAATAATTTAATCTATCTAAATCACTTATTTTAATTTATTTAGATATATATTTAAAAAATAATTTAAATATATAAAAATTTTAAAAATTAAAATTATTTGTAAATTATTATTATTATTATTTTGGGATAACCTAGTTTTCAATTCCTATTTAAATACTCTAAACTCTATTTGCTCCCTTCTCTTTCACTCCATCATCACGTACAATTTTCTTCTGTTGGTAGTTAACATGTATTTCTGATTTGTTTATTTTATTTCCTTTGGTAGTATTTTTCTTTCTCTCTTTCATTACACCTACATATAAACTTGAGTTGGTTTTGTCTTTTTTAAGTATGTAAACTATATACATATAGACACGGAGGCCAAATATTGGTTGATATCGCTCAATATTGGCCTAGTTCGGCCCCAACCATCGACTTGGAATTTGGCCAAATCTTAGGGCTCCCTGGTCCTGAACCCCGAACACTCAACAAGATTTATCTCTTATGGTCTTCGGAGATTTGGATCCACAGCAGACATGTGTTATTAGCCCCAATGAGAGGTACACTGTAAAGTATCCGGAGCTGACATGTGTCCCCTTCAACAGAGTTTTCACCCTATAAATACAAGCCTCAACATCTTAAACGAGGTAATGCTTACATGCAACCTAAATTGTACACTAAGTTCCATTCTTAAGAGCTTCCTCACTACAACCTATTTCTGACTTGAGCATCGGAGGGTTATCGCTGGATACCACGTCTAGCCACCCCTGACCGTTGTCTCTTCTATGCAGGCTGTTTCAGCTCGACTAGAGCAATCCTAATCAAGCGGTGGATCGGGTCCCCTCTTGCACTGACTTGGTAGCCTAGGAATTTGCCTCCATTAATGAAGAAGGCATATTTTTCTGGATTCAGTTTCATTCCATAGGCATTCATTACGCCGAACACTTCCTTCAAATCTAGTATGTGTTACTATAAGCTCATGCTCTTCACTATCATGTCATCTACATAGGCTTCAAGATTCTTCCCCAGCTTCTCTCTAAACATGTGGTTGACGAGCCTTTGGTATGTGGCTCTAGCATTTTTTAGCCCGAAGGGCATAGACACATAGTAGTATGTGCCCTTTTCTGTGATGAATGAAGTCTTCTCCTCATGTTTTTCATCCATTTTGATATGGTGATAGCCTTGCTTGGCATCGAGCAGAGAGAAATAGTTGTAACTAGCTGTGGAGTCCACCAACTTATCAATCATAGGCAATGATAAGAGTCTTTGGGGCATGCCTTATTCAGATTGGTGAAATCCACGCACATACGGTGGCCTCCGCTCGCTTTTTTTACTAGCACCACATTGGCGAGCCAGTCTGGGAACTGCACTTCCTTGATAAAGCCAGCTGCGAGCAGCTTGTCGACCTCTTCATCAATGATGGCTTGTCACTCTAGCCCAAAGCACCTCTTCTTCTGCTTGACTGGCCTGAAGGCAGGATCCATGTGGAACTTATGTGTAATTACCTCTGGGCTTATCCTTGGCATATCAGTGGAGGTCCAAGCGAATGTTTCAACATTAGCAACCAGAAATTCCTGCTTCTACTTCTTCTCTTCTAAATCCAATGTAGAATTGATCTGCAGGGTTCAGTCGTCATCATTGACTTCGAAAGGCTCAAGCCTCTGGGCAGATTCGCCTTTGGATTCAGTTGGGACCTAGAGCTTACACTCAGCATGTGAATATAAATGAAAACTTTATTGGCTTAAGTATATATGTTCTTTATATGAATACATTCCTAATATCGAACGTATATATGTCCCTTAAGTATTCTATAGGGAATCTATTCTCAAATAGTTTGAGAATATGAGTGACAGATTGCCCTTGTAACAGATGCTTTAAAGGTTGTTCATGGTCATAGGATTATTGGTAGGGACACCATTATTCCTGAAGACCATCACCTCTATTGTCATCTATGATAAGTATGAGATACTTATTGGTATGGAGGTAGTGAGTCACATGCTACAGACATTTGATGTCATGACAACACGTGAGCACACTCATGAGATGAGTAGTTGAATAGTGACGTTAGATGATGGATACATGATCGTTACCTACCAGTCAATATCACATCATCTAGATTATGATTGTGTATATAATCTTTAGACTTGAGATGACATGTTATCTGGCATATTGGAGGCTATGGTTTGTTACTACTTACATATCAATGCTAATCATGTATTGGTATATGGCGTGTGGTGGCCATAATTATTGGTGTGTTGGGATAAGTGTTTAACCAAGAAAGGATTCATTAACTTGGGTAACCAAGGAAGGACTCC
>CAOJBK013016549.1:0-14232 GCA_948294925.1 Codiaeum variegatum
ATATATATATGTTGGTTTTAAAATTTATTAGAAAAAAAAAACTAAAAAGAAGACTTTTGGCGCGGTAGTAAGGCAGGAACTGACGCCAAAAATTACTTAATATAACTTTAAGCGTAAGTTCCAGTTTAATAACCAACATAAAAAATCTGCCAGAAGGACTTTAGGTGTCGATTTCTGCTCAGCAACCGACGCCAAAAGTCTGTCTTGAGACTTTAGGCGTCGGTTGTACAACTGACGCTAAATGTCCAAACTTTTGGCGTCACGTACATAGGCGTCATCTGTACAAACGATGCCAAATGATCTCAAAAACCGACACCAAAAGTCACTTTCTGTACTAATGTCCTGATGATGTTTTGGCAATTATTTTTTATTATTGTATAATATAAAAAATTGTAAAAGTATAATTTGTGAAGTATTTTTTGAATACAAAGCTTATAATATCATTGACACATCATAATAATATATACTTTAAAAAAATTAGTGGTAAAAAATATTTAATTTTGACCATTAACTTTAAAATAAGACTATTTCAGGAGGAAGAGAATATTAATTAAGCAACTCTAATATCCAAATACAAACCTTCCTCAATAGATTACACTGCACAATTGCAATTTTTTTTAATAACGTAGTATGAGAAGTAATTTTGCTAATAGTTTTTTATAATTACCAAAATTATTAGTAAATGTTATTATTAATATGGATAATTTTTTTATTAATAAATATGAATAATATACCAAAAGGTAAAACTAAAAGAAATATTTATTTATCTTGAATTATAAGAAAAATTCCATATTTCATATATAACCTAAACTGTATGAAGTCAATTATCTTATTAAAACCCTAAACCTATAAGCACATTCCTATTAAAACTCAATTTTCTATCCTACTTCAAACTTAGGTGGCATAATATTTATGTTAGCTATATTTTTTATCGTACTTCTTTTTTACAAATATACATCTATCTCATAGTATTTTTTTTAACAAAAAAATGTCTATTTTTTAATTATATAATTACTATAATAACTCTACACTATCTATAAAAGTATGAGGGCATTTCAGTAAATTTACATGTCCTCTCCTTTACATACTTTTATATATAATATAGATAAATAGATTTTATTTCTAGAAGCCAAGTAAACTGAATTTTTGGATTATACAGTAAAACCTTTCTAAATTAATACCCTATAAATTAATAACCTCTAAAATTTAATAAATTTTTATGGAACCGACTATATTCCATATAGATAAATTAATAATTATACTATCTAATATTTAATACAAATTCCGAAAAAAAATTCTTAGTAGTATTAATTAGCAGAATCATGTTTTTAAAAAAATCATTTACCTAAGATAGTTTATTTTTTCTTTGTTATTCTAATTTTAAATTATATATTTCATATTACCTTATAAATTATAATATTTAGTGAGATTTAAAAAGTCAAGTAAATAAATATATGAATAAAGAACATATAATTTCTATTTGTTAGATCATTGAGGATTATTATCATCAATAATTTTCTCTATTTCCTATTCATTTATAGTATTTTCATTATTATGAGATTTTTATTTGTTATTTATAATTTTTTTTATTGGAAATGTATACTAAATTTATTGTAAGTTGCAAATAACAAACAATATAATTAGAAATTTTAGATAATTTTTTGTGTGTATTCTACAAATTAATAACCTCCATTAATTAATAAAATTTTTTGTTATGGATCATATTAATTTAGAAATGTTTTACTGTATATACCCATCAGTTTCTATATTGTCCCACAGCACCCATCAATTCCATTAGCTGTGAATGCTTCCTTTATTTCAATGTTCATATTGTTTATTTCCTTAATAATCATTATATTATTCCTTTGTCCTGTTCTTTTGAAATTAGTTCTATTCCCTTATCAATAAACATACAAGCTTCACTTCCTATGTGTGATAATTATAGTTTTATTTTGTCATTTTTTCTAATTGGATTTCCTTTTCTTCTTTATGTTAGCTTGCAACAACAGCCATTTTGGCTCCCTTCTTTACCAGTATAGTATCTTTTTTCTTCTCAATCATAATGTTATGTTTAAAAGGTTGTTCTTATAATCTATATATACATAAAGGAGTAGCTATATAAACCTTTTATATGTAACTAAAAAAAAAGTTAAAAGAGGTCCCTTCATGCCTTGAAAAGCAAGAAATGAGATGGAATATTAATTGCATATTTTTTATCCTTCCAACCCCAATTGTCAAATCTTATTTTGAACTACACATATTATATTACCTATTATAGCAATGATTATACATTGAAAAGAATTTTTTTAATTTGTCAACCTAAAAAAAATGTTAAAAAACATATCGCTTTACAACATGGAAAGAAAAAATATAAGGGAAATTACAGTAAAATATGAAATTATTTTGGCATAGTAGTGAACAATTGAGAAAATATTTGTATTTGATTTGTCTTTGAGTCTTCTATTCTAAGATTCAGGCTTAAAGCTTGATGATGGTTTCTATCTATCGTAATATTCATTTTGATAGTAAATTTTAGATGTGTACAATCGATGTCCCGCTAGATTTCATTATGGACATTATTCTGGAAGAGTTTGAATTGCCTCCATCCCATTTTGATGAAAGTGGTCATGATGACCAACCATATATTTGTTAAGTTTGTTTCCCTCATTCTGATAGTTCTGAAAATACGATTTTTCCAATGTACCATGTGCTAGCAATGCCAGTGCACAAAATGCTAAGAATGGTGCTTCAATATCTGCTCTTAACCAACTTTGTCAAACATATGGTTTAGCTATTGGGGATTATAGCTTCAAGCATGCTATCATGTTAGAAAGTATCATTGACACACAGAATGCAAAGATTATGACCTTTAAGAACAAAAATGAAAGGCTGGTAACCAAGGTTTGTGCACTTGCAAAGGAAAATGCGAAGATTACGACCCTTAAGTACGAAAATGAATAGTTAATGGCTAAGGTTCGTGCACTTGAAAGGGAGAATGCAATGATGAAGGGTTCTATGAGGAAGGGGGTTAGGAACTCTGTGAATGCTTTTACCCAACCAAAATAACATGGTTTTGGCATTTTTTTTTGTCTCGTGACTTTTTTTGGGTGCTTTAGCTGAGTCATATTTGGATTAGTCATTTTCTCATGCAAAGATATGGTAGGTTGCATGGATTGTGGTATTCCTTTAAGTATTTTGGTTTTATGTTTCTGTCTTTGTGTTTGCATTTTTAGAACGTAGTATTGTTGTGTTATAGGTTAGCTATCTTCTTTTGTAATGGGATTTATTCTTTTGTAATGGAAATTCTACTATATAAGTTAAGTTGTTTGTTTATATTTGTATCTGCACTTATTTTCAATCCTTTTACAGTTAAATAGGGAAAAGTGAACTTGTTCCAATTATCTTATAGTTCATTGAGCATGGTGTAAGGAGGGACCTATTTAGCCCACTCATCTCCCAAATAAGTAAACTTTAAAGGGAACCTTTAAGCTGTCTTATCACCCTACTTGGGCATGCAAAAAAATCAATGCTCATTTTGCTTGGCATTGTACTGGCTTGATGAGTATATTGGCCAATCATCTCGAAAAAGTAGAACTTTTTTTACCCTTTGTTGCAATAAAGGAAAAATAAGATTGCCTACTCTTTCAAAAACTCATGTAGTTTTAATTAAGTTGTTATTCTCTCATAGTGATCCTATTAGTTCCTCTTTTAGAGAGAACATTAGAATTTATAGTTCTATATTTGGTTTTTCTTCTATTAGTGGAAAAATATATCATAAAATAAATTATAGATCAGGATCTTATGTTTTTAAAATATGTAGTCAAAATCACCATTTACTTGGTTCTTTATTGCCTCCAGAAGGTGAAAAACCTAAATTTTCTCAATTATATGTCTATGATACTGAAAATGAAATTGAAAATAGAATTATATCTTTTTTTAGGCCAAATTCACAAAAAAATATAAATGAAACAATTGTGGCCAAACTAATAGAAATGTTTGATAAGCATAAATAATTAGCAAAATCTTTTAGAATGGCCAGATAAAGATTTAAAGATAATGATTTTCTACCAATTAAATTAAAGTTGATAGGAAGAAGGACCCATGATAGTGTCCAGTATAATGACCCTATTTTATCTTAAGTTGCTAGATTAATAGTTGTTGACTTTGGTTTATATGATAAAGAGCATGATATAGTTGTTGAATATAAATCTTGTGTTTTAAAATGAGTGAATATTTTACACTCAAGTCTTATGGCAATACAATATCAACTTTTATTTCCAAATGGTGAAGATTGATGTAGAACTGATATTGAATATACTTACATGAATAAAAATTTTAGTAATAGAAGAAAATATGTAACTATCCATGAATATTATGCATATAGAATATAACAACGCATAAACGAGGGAAAACGTTAATTAGAGGTGGAGACAAATGATCTAAAAAATTATCATAAGAATTCTTTAAATAACTTAGGTGCCATGCCAAAGGAGACTTGATTATTCTGCAAACAGTCGGATTCCATATTTTCTAGTAATGTTTCTAATCCTTAACTTGAAAAGATTTAAGAAGTTAAATGCTATTTACTTGTTTGCCAATCTCAAATATTATACATATTTTTAAAGTTTGAAATTCATGATGTTTGAATCTAAAAGATTTTGAAATTAATTTATATATTTAAGAACTATTATATTTATTATTTGCTTATCTATTGTGAGAATGTTTGATATGAATACTTAATGGTTGTCTTTTATTGGCATGTATTCAAAAGCTCATAGTGATGTTTTTTAGCAGCATTGTTTATAAGGTGGCATCGATTCATTTTCTTTATTTTCATGTCTGTAGTTTTTGAGTTTTTATTTCACAATACTATGGTGCATAAATGATTGGTCAAATTTGAAAATCATCATAAGTTGCAAGGGGTTTAATGAGAATTAAACAAATGGTTGTAAAATACACAACAAATTAAATATTGAAATCTCCAATGTAATAAGAATTATAAATTTGTGAAAATTCTCATATATACATAAACATGTTTCATAACCAAACTACTTACAGTCTGTTTATAGTTTCATAGATATATATTCATACATACTGTAAACAAATAATATTAATTAATTTAAATAATGGGAAATATATACACAACATATACCCATAGTATCTATCATGGGTCAGAACTGATGGCTCTTTTTCAATTTTTTGTTGTTATCTTGCCCAAGACTAAGTTCGATCCTTGCACCAGCACAAATGCTTTTGTACAAGGGATCAACCATTTAGAAACAAAACATCTAAAAATTAAAAATAAAAATAAGAATTAACAAAAATAAATAAATTATTGGTGATATTTGAACCCAAAACAAACCATTTTAAGAGCAACTCAAGTTCAACTTTAGTATCAATTATGATATCAAGCAGTCCAATAAAGGAAACTAAAATCTTTAGAAATTATTTCAACTCATCATAAATAAAAAGAGAAATATTATGTATTAAAGCATATTCAATCAAAGAAACAACAAAAACAAAACAACAACAATAACTTCATAAAAAGCATCATATAAGGCAGACTTACGAACCATAAAAAACCATCTTAAGATCAACTTAGGTTCACCTTTAATAGCAATATACTTCCTTATTTTACACTATCTATAGCTAAAAATAGGAAGAACGTATCCTTTAACTAACCAAAAGCTAGATCTGAACAAATTGGTGGAATGGAGACAAACTAAATTTACCACCACCAAAATAAGGAATTGAAATCCCCATATTCACAAAGGTAGGAAGAAAAAAGAGGGTCAAAGGAAATATGATGCTGCCTAATTAGCACAAACAAAACCTTGAGCAATTTGCACATGTGGAACACCTATAAGCCATTTAAGTCGCAATGATACATTGAAAAGGGGAAAAAGGATTTCTTTCACAATGATAGAATAAGTATAGAAAAAGAAAAGAAAAACTAAAAAATTAATAGGGATGCCCTTTATCTTAGAGATTGGAACACAGAAAAAAGATGCTTACAATTTAATAATTCCATCAAACTCATTATTTACATACAAAATGAAAGATGAAATCTATATAAAAAAGATTATCTCAACACCAAATAAATAAAATTTAAAAGAGCAAATTAAACCCTTTTTTTTCACCCTTCTTAAATGCAAACGTCTAGAAGATTATATATGATAGCATCGTGCACCTCTCTCCTTCACTTTTACTCTATAAAAAGGTCACCACCTTTCATCATGTTGATTAGCCTAGAGCTACTATTACTTGAATTCTTAACATTAGAGCCATCTACAAATCAATATATGCAATGAAATCTCAAGTCAAATGATATTATAATTATCATAAGCAAACACAATCATCGTTTCAATTGTGGTAAGAGTTGTAGGTTATTGTGGTAATTTTTTTTTTTAAATATAATTTGAAAATTAATTGTAATTTAGAGAAAAGTATGGTGAAAAATGTATACCTCTAATATAGGAAGTTTTTAATTTGCATATAATAATACAAACTTCTCTTATTAGATTAAGAAAAGGTTCCATGGTTATCACCGTACTTAAGTGTGGTGATAATTATTTTATAATTCTAAAAACAAGTTTTAAAGAAAAAATAATTTATAAAATAAATAGTGTAAATTATTATAATATATAAAAAAATAATATTTATATGATTCAAATAGGATTCCCTTTTTCAACTCCAATTATAACTCTTTAACTTTATATAAAACGCTCAATATGAGCTATGCTGGTAAAAAAAAACTAAATATGAGATAAACCCTAATCAAATTATCAGTATGAGCTAAACCCTAATCAAAACGTCAGTTTTTTTTACAAAGCTTAAACTACTGTATATATGAGAGAAAAGAAAAGATATTTACTTTATTTATTTCTTTTTTTTTTCTTGTGTTCATATTCATGTCCTTCACTATATCAAATCTTTTAAAAAAATTCAAAATCTCTTAGATCATTAAGTTTTTTTCACTTTACAAAGTAATAAGAAATAGTTACAAGTTATGCACAAATTTGGTTTCATGTTCTATACTATTATATTTAACTAAAGTTGATTTTATTTTTTAAAATTACAACATTAAAACGACTCTCTATTCTTCTTCTTGTTCTTATTAATTTAGAGTTATTTTAATAAGTATGATTTTAAATAAATTATTAATTATTTTAGATAAATTAAACTTAAAAAACGATATGTAAATTCACATTGTAGGGTGATAGGGGGGGCAAAGTTTCGAGATTGCCCCCCTTATTCTTCTTCTTGTTCTTATTAATTTAGAGTTATTTTAATAAGTATAATTTTAAATAAATTATTAATTATTTTAGATAAATTAAACCTAAAAAATGATATGTAAATTCATATTGTAGGGTGATAAGAGCTGTAGGTTATTGTGGTAATTTTTTTTAAAATATTAACTAGATATAATTTGAAAATTAATTATAATTTAGAGAAAAAAATGGTGAAAAATGTATACCTCTAATATAGGAAGTTTTTAATTTGCATATAAGTATACAAACTTCTCTTATTATAGTAAGAAAAGGTTCCATGATTATCACCATTCTTAAGTGTAGTGATAATTATTTTATAATTCTAAAAACAAGTTTTAAAGAAAAAATAATTTGTAAAATAAATAGTTTAAATTATTATAATAAATAAAAAAAGTAATATATATATATATATGATTCAAATAGTATTCCCTTTTTCAACTCCATTTAGAACTCTTTAACTTTATATAAAAAGCCCAATATGAGTTATGCTGGTATAAAAAAAAAACCCAATATGAGTTAAACCCTAATCAAAATGTCAATATGAGCTAAACCCTAATAAAAACGTCAATTTTTTTCACAAAACTTCAACTACTATATATATGAGAGAAAATGTATTTTCTTTCCTTCTTTCTTTTTTTCTTTTTTCTTAAGTTCATATTCATATCCTTCATTCTATCAAATCTTTAAAAAAAATTCAAAATCTCTTAGATCATTAAGTTTTTTTCACTTTACAAAGTAATAAGAAACAATTACAAGTTATGCATAAATTTGGTTTCATGTTCTATACTATTATATTTAACTAAAGTTGATTTTATTTTCTAAAATTACAACATTAAAAAGACTCTTCAACAAGTGAGAGTTCAACTATTGGCAAAAAAATGAAATTTCAACTTATTTATACTTGAAATATATGTGAATGTTTTTTTTTATTTTATTTCAACTCAGTTGATAAATTATAAACAATATTATAGGGGGTGTTGGGGGGATCGGCAAACTTACGAGATTGCCCCCTTATTCTTCTCCTTGTTCTTATTAATTTAGAATTATTTTAGTAGTATGATTTTAAATAAATTATTAATTATTTTAGATAAATTAAACCTAAAAAAAGATATGCAAATTCACATTGTAGGGTGATAAGAGTTGTAGGTTATTATGGTAATTTTTTTTAAAAAAAATATTAATTAAATATAATTTGAAAATTAATTGTAATTTAGAGAAAATGAGGATGAAAAATGTATACCTCTAATATAAGAAGTTTTTAATTTGCATATAAGTATACAAACTTCTCTTATTAAAGTAAGAAAAGGTTCTATGATTATCATCGTACTTAAGTGTGGTGATAATTATTTTATAATTCTAAAAACATGTTTTAAAGAAAAAATAATTTGTAAAATAAATAGTGTAAATTATTATAATAAATAAAAAAAAGTAATATATATATGATTCAAATAGGATTCCTTTTTTCAACTCCAATTAGAACTCTTTAACTTTATGTAAAAAGCTCAATATGAGCTATGCTGGTAAAAAAAAACTCAATATTAGAGAAACCCAATCAAAATGTCAGTATGAGCTAAACCATAATCAAAGCGTCAGTTTTTTTACAAAGCTTAAACTACTGCATAAATGAGAGAAAAGAAAATGTATTTACTTTCTTTTTTTTTTCTTGTGTTCATAATCATGTTCTTCACTCTATCAAATCTTTAAAAAAAATTCAAAATCTCTTAGATCGTTAAGTTTTTTTCACTTTACAAAGTAATAAGAAATAGTTACAAGTTATGCACAAATTTGGTTTCATGTTCTATACTATTATATTTAACTAAAGTTGATTTTATTTTCTAAAATTACAACATTAAAAAGACTCTCTAACAAGTGAGAGTTCAACTCTTGACAAAAAAAAAAGTGAGATTTCAACTTATTTATACTTGAAAAATATGTGACTTTCTTTTTTTTTTATTTTATTTTATTTCAACTCAGTTGATAAATTATAAATAATATTATAGGGGGGTGTGGGGGATCGGCAAACTTACGAGATTGTCCCCCTTATACTTCTTCTTGTTCTTATTAATTTAGAGTTATTTTAGTAAGTATGATTTTAAATTAATTATTAATTATTTTAGATAAATTAAACCTAAAAAAGTTATGCAAATTCACATTATAGGGTGATAAGAGTTATAGGTTATTGTGGTAATTTTTTTTAAAATATTAATTAAATATAATTTGAAAATTAATTGTAATTTAGAGAAAATGATAGTGAAAACGTATACCTCTAATATAGGAATTTTTAATTTGCATATAAGTATACAAACTTCTTTTATTAGAATAAGAAAAGGTTCCATGGTTATCACCGTACTTAAGTGTGGTGTTAATTGTTTTATAATTCTAAAAACAAGTTTTAAAGAAAAAATAATTTGTAAAATAAATAGTGTAAATTATTATAATAAATAAAAAAAAGTAATATTTATATGATTCAAATAGGATTACCTTTTTCAACTCAAATTATAATTCTTTAACTTTATATAAAAAGCTCAATATGTGCTATGCTAGTAAAAAAAAACTAAATATGAAATAAACCCTAATCAAAATGTCAGTATGAGCTAAACTCTAATTAAAACGCCAGTTTTTTTACAAAGCTTAAACTACTGTATATATGAGAGAAAAGAAAATGTATTTACTTTATTTCATTTTTTCTTTTTTCTTGTGTTCATATTCATGTCTTTCACTCTATCAAATCTTTAAAAAAAATTCAAATTCTCGTAGATCATTAAGTTTTTTTTCACTTTACAAAGTAATAAGAAATAGTTACAAGATATGCACAAATTTAGTTTCGTGTTCTATACTATTATATTTAACTAAAGTTGATTTTATTTTTTAAAATTACAACATTAAAACGACTCTCTAACAAGTGAGAGTTCAACTCTTGACAAAAAAAATCGTGAGATTTCAACTTATTTATAATTGAAAGATATGTGACTTTCTTTTCTTTGTTTTATTTTAACTCATTTGATAAATTATAAACAATATTATATTATAAATATAAATATAATATTATGTAAATAATATTAATTATATAAATTAAATATAAATAAACATATTATGTAAAAAAGAATTATAAAAATATGTATAGCTGTTTTCTAGGCTTCTCTAAAAAACAAAAGCTATTTTTAGGCTAAAGACAATACATTATTAAAAAAATATTAATTATATAAATTAATTATAAAAAATAAAGTTTGTGTAGCTTTTTTTATATAGATTAAGACAATTATGAAATTAGATTAGAATAAGGAAAGAACTCATGAGATAATAAGGTAAAAAAATTAGAATAAGGAAAGTACTCATTAGGAGGATTAAGATTCATTAGTTGTGAGCCAATAGAATTTGAGGTAATTTAAATAATTATAAAATTCACATATTAAATAATAATTAAAAAAAAAAAGATCACACATGTGGTGATAACACTAGAATTGTAAGATTCGTATTGTATAATGATTTCTTAATACGTTACTTTTGTTCCTCGAACTTTTCGCACAAAAATAATTTTTTTTAAACTTTTTATATTAAATTAATTTTTTTAGACAATCAACACAAATTTCTAATTAAATATGAATAAAAATATAGATAAGAATATTATATTTTTTAATTAGGATTTAGAAATAAATAAATATTACATTTTTCTATTAGAATTTCATTAGGTCTATTCTCTATAAATACAATGACAATAATTGACAATCTTTCATTGTAATATATAAATAATTGACACTATTAAGTAGTCATCGGAAAAAAACCAATTAAATAAATCTTAGTTAATATTACTATTATTATTATTTGCTATGTATAACTACAATCATTATATATTTTTTTTTAGGTTTTTATAATTTATTCTTTTGATAGAAGGGTGAACTAATGTCTAAATCAATTTTATCTTCTACTTTCTTGAAATTCAAATTTGGAATACGCAATTGTAAACATTAGTTACTTACTGTCAAGCCACACCCCTCGGGACAGGTTTTTATAATTTATTGTATTTATTTATTTTTGATAATTTTTCAGTATAAAAGAATTCTAGTTTTGATATAAAAAGTCGTCATACACCTATGGAACAAGTATGTTTTTTTCCTTCTTTTTTACATTAAATTTTTAATTAAATTTATTATAGTTATTATTTTTTTAATAAATTTTTATGGACAAAAGAATTACAATTTTGATATGGAAAGATGTCATAAACTTACGAAATAAGTACGTTTAGGAATTTATTTTTGGTTTATATTAAATTTAGGAATGTTTGGAATAATATAAGAGTTTCAATAAGATAGGAAGATTGACAAAAAAATCGATATTGAGCAATTAAAAAAAAAATTGGTTAGGTTTTTATTATACAACAAACAATTGTAATCAAATTATTTTTTAAATTATTTTTAGTTTGAAAAAATTTGTTTTTTTTTTTAATATGTTTGTGAAGTGGTTTTAATAATTGAAAATTAAAATATAATAAATATATAAATATAAAAAAATAGATAGAAATTTAAATTTTATTAAATATATATTACACTATGATATAATAAAATTTAAGTTTTTAAACTTAAAATTATAGAATGCTAAATAATTATATATTATATATACAACATGATACTTTGGTAACGTGCGAATCACGTTCTAGAAAAACTAGTTAAATAAATAAGGCATAGCGATTATAAGATTTAATTATCTTATTTTATATTCTATAGAAATTAGGAAATTTTTCAAAAATAATCTTAAATAAAATAAACAATTAGTATAATTAGCATTAATTACTTTACCAAAAAAAATTCTTTTAATATAAGCAAAATCTACATTTTTTTTCAAATATAAACAAAAGTATTTCTTCTTATAAAATAAAAAAAAAAACTTTTTGGTAATTAATTAATAAAAAAATCAAATTATGTAATGTAATATATATACATATATAAGACTTTTTGTAAGGTTGGAGTCCTAAACAACAGTCTAACTTACCTAAATGCTGAGCCACACAGTCTAACTTACCTAAATGCTGAGCCACTACTGCACACCAAACTAATGACTAGATCACCATTGTACTACTAAAATACAAAGAATATGTTTAGCATTATTGTTGGAGGCTTTAAAAGCACATTTATCATTTTTTTTATTTAATTGATTGATTTTTTATATTTTTTTAAAATTATTTTTTTAAATTTATTTTTGAAAAAAAATATCAATTTACTTATTTTTTCAAAAAGTAGTTTTACAAACAAAATATAAAAAAATTTATGTAAAAGTGCTTTTAGAAAAGCAGTGCAAAACACCCTCAAAAAGTCATAAAAAGTATAGAAGGATATCTAAAAATGTATTAAAAATATTTTTTTTTGAAAGCATGTGTCAAAAAGATATATTTGTAAAAAGAATATTTTTCTTTTGAGCCTTTTTCTTTTTGTATTTTTTTAATTTCTAATATATTTTCGTAAAAATCTCAAAAACAATTAGTTCAGATTTGGGCTGGATACAATTTGGAGGAAAATATTGTTCAAAATAAGTCTTTTATGTCGGGCGGGCTGGCTGGGACTCTGAGTCCAAGTTCAATGCAAAATAACTTGCCCCACTCAAGCCCGTGTCTATTTGGAATGGGACGCGAAGGCCCAAAAACGTTGTCGTTTATCAAGCCTCTGATATTTTCATTTCATTAACCAAGCTGCGAAAGAGAGAGTCAAAGCTACACACGGAAGCCAAATAAACCTCAATTGCTTTTCCAAAATTCCCCTATTGCGTTTCGATTCCGCTGTAGCTCGTCGGCGAGAAGCAATGTTCGTCCCTTTTAGCTCCTGAACAGCTTACGTTTCCTCTCTTAAATCAATCAGGCAATTGATTATACTGCGTTCTCATAAAGTGGGCAAACGCCATAGCCAAGAGCAAGCTCTCTCAACAAAGATAGAGGAACAGGTTCGTCAAAATTCAAGTTTTATTGTTTTAAGTTCACCAGGTAATCTTTGATGCCCCGGACTTGTAATCTTAGAATTCTCTGAGAATTATGGAAACTTGCTGAATGTTATCATTCTGCACCGGAACGATGTGAATTAGCTTTTTCTTTAATTCGATTGAGATCTATTAGGGTTTAGGTTTTTTATTTTCTGCTGAATCTTTTTTGGTTGAGAACGATTTTTAAGATATGAAGGGGCGATCTCACCGTCTCCAGAGTCATGACCTGCACGATGACTGGGTCGATGGCTCGTGGACGGTGGATTGCGTATGCGGTGTGAATTTCGACGATGGGGAAGAGATGGTCAATTGTGATGATTGTGGTGTATGGGTGCATACCCGTTGTTCTCGGTATGTGAAGGGTGATGAGTTATTTACTTGTGATAAGTGCAAGAGCAAGAATAATAAGGATGAGAGCGAGGAAACTGAGGTTGCTCAATTGCTTGTTGAACTGCCCACAAAAACTATCCGGCTCGAGAGTAGCTTTGCGGCAAATGGTCCTCCGGGCCAATCTTTTAGACTCTGGACTGATATGCCAGTGGAGGAGAGAGTACATGTTCAGGGCATTCCAGGTGGCGATCCTTCATTATTTTCAGGGTTGTCCTCTGTTTTCAGTCCGGACTTGTGGAAGAGCACTGGGTATGTGCCAAAGAAATTTAATTTTCAGTATAGGGAGTTCCCATGCTGGGATGAGAAGGAGGAGGGTGGCGATAATGTTAATGATCAAGAGAATGAAAATACTGTTGATAAAGGTGCAGGTGTTTTATTTTCATTGGCTAAGGAGAGTGTCTTGGCAACTCCTGCAGCTGCTTTGGTTGGCATGAGGGGTAGAGGTGAGGAAGCCATTTTCGATAGGAGACAATACTCGAAAGAGAGGAAGAATTGGGTGAATGAAGATGGTGAGGTTAGGCATTCTCAGATTGGGGTTAAAAAGGAGAGAAGTTTACTTCGGCCAGTTGTGATACATTCAAGTAAACGAAAGAAGGAGCGAAGTGGA
>CAOJBK013018236.1:0-14284 GCA_948294925.1 Codiaeum variegatum
TAAAATAATTAAGCTTAACATGAAATGTTAGCTTAATCCATATTAGATGTGGTTATTTGAGGTTTAAAAAATGATTCCTACTAATTATATGCTTGAACTAGTTGACTAGTCAAATAGTCAAACGTCAATTGTTCAAGTTGATCATACTTTTCCCATTCCTCTCCTTAATTTAAGGAAAATGAAACTAAAGGTATGAGCATATATATATGGTTGGTTTCATCATTTTTTCCTAACACACTCAAACTAATTAAAGAGATGGTGGAACTATTCATCATCTTCTCCCTTGGGTTAGAGAGAAAAACTCTCAAAGAGTTAGAGAGAGAAAGCTTAAATTCACACTAAATAGAGAGAAAATTTATTTTGAAGAAAAGTTCTTCAGGAACAAGTTCTTCTTCTATTAACCTTTGAGAAAGGAGTGTGGAGAAGCTTTCAAGTCTAAAACCAATCCTCAAGTCTTAAGTTCTTAAATAAAGGAGCAAGGATCAAACATTTGGGTAACCAAATAGAGATGATTCAAGCTTCTTGAAGAGAATTGGAGAACAAGATTTTGGGAAAAGCTAGGTATGTTTCAAGCTAAAGGCTTCGCACTTGAGGAGCTTAACGAAGGAGGGTGAGGGGTATTTTCACTTCAAACCTTTTATTTGTTCAACTTGTGTTTTGTACATAAATTGGTGAAATATCTTTGCTTGAAGTTATAGGTCCAAACCTAGGTTTAGACATTTATCAAAGAGTTTGATAAATGAATAAACCGTCTATGTTAAAAGAGTTTTAACATAGAACCAATTTTCAAAGTGTTTGAAAATTTCTATGTATTTTGTTAAAAGTGTTTTGACAAAATGTTTAAGAACTAAATCTTAGGTTAGGGCAAAATTTTCAAAGATTTTGAAAAATTGCCTAACCTATTTTTGTTAAAAGAGTTTTAACAAAATCAAGTTTTTGAATAAGTATTGAAAATCATAATTCGAATCCTTCCAGATTCTTTTTCCCCTTTCTTGCGTGACTCCGTAACGTTTCCTTCATTTGGACCCTAAGGTCATAGGATTAGATTGGGAAGATGTACTTAGAGATCCTATAGTAGACCTTACTACTGATGAAGTGGGTATTAACGTTATTCAAGAAGAGTTCAATGAAGAGCCTAACCCCTCAGCTCTTACTACTAAAGGAAGGGCCCGTAAGAAGACAACTAGAGTGGAGAAGATATGCCCTTTCCTAACTCAAAAGACCTTCGGATCATTTTCTCTAGATATGGCATCCCCTCTAACTATAACCTGGCCCTAATTTAGGTGTTAATCAAGTTCTAAAAGGTAATGGATGAGTCGTGTATTTGGAGACTCTAATAACTAGTGTCCGCTTCCCACTATATGACTTGGAAATCACCAGGTTGAGGACCTACAACATGAATATTACATAGATCGACCCTAATGGATGGAGGATCCTTAAGGGGTTATAAGTTTTGGCCTATAGCCTAAAGTCTATTCTCTCAGTATGAGAGGTTCAACACATTTGTTATCTAGTTCCGAGTAAAAACTTCGACCACAACTACCTCTAAACAGAAGGTTACTATAAATGTTTTATCTTTCCTTCTTCTTTGAAGCCTGCTTGGAAGAAAAAATTCTTCATCATCGGTCATCTAGACCTTACTAGTCACCACCCACTGGTCGTCTTCCCTTTAGTAAATGCCAATGAGGGATCCTACTCCCTGTGATGAACAGGTTTGTGACACCTCTATCATTATAGATCGGGTCTCCATAGCGGGTATTGTCACTCAAAACTTTGTGATGAATGCTAGCCTTCAAGATTATATGGTCGCAACTATCATGGTGTGATCCATGTGCCTCTATACTGATCGTCAAAGATTGGAGGCTATGAGCTAGACTGAGCATCTAGAGAGGGATGCAGTCAAGCTTTATATGTAAAAATCCCATCTCCCCCCTTTATTTTTTTATATATTTGACTGACTCCTTTTTCCTTTCTTACAGTTGGCTGAGTTGTTTTACACAGAGGCTAGTTTTCTATCTTGTAAAAGGAAGGCTCTCTTGGAAAAATAGGAGGCCATAAAGGCAGAGCGAGCTATTTTTCAATAGGAGCAAAAGACTACTAGGGCTGCTTTAGAGGTAAAGAACATACAAGTGGCTAGGTTGAAGAAGTTGACAAAAAAAATACAAGTTCGAGTGGGAAGAGGAGGAATCTTATATAGGAGGGCCTTGAGAAAGAGGTATAGTAGAAGCATATGAGATGGAGGTCATTCAGAGGGACCTCTTTAATAGTCAGAAAGAGATAGAGGACGTCCAAAAAAACATTGCTCTCTAGTTGCTTGCCAAAAATAAGTAAATAGTTGATGAGGCTATTAAGCTTTAAGGGGAACTAACTAATGTACTCTGCAAGATAGAGTCAGACCCTGAGATCTTCAACATTCAGGACTTAGTTAAGGCCAATGTGGAATTCCATCCTTCATATGCTACTACCAACTCTACTGAATCCTAAGGGTGGCAATATTGAGGTTGAGGTCCATGGATATCTCTAAGGTATGTACACTAGTATAGGGACACACACTTTAGCATAGCACACACTCATCAGAATCTTACCTCTTCTGTACATAACCAACAAAGTTACTATAGGATATAGCCAAAAAAAGGGATATTAAATCTTATGAGCCAATCATCGCCTATCAGCTTAGCCTCCAATACAACCCCTTTTGATCCAATGGTATCCTTCCTCCCTAAGGAATGCCATGAACCATCCTATCTCTGGGGAGACCATACTGGGATCCTTATATAAAGCCCTCCACGCTGGTATGTTCAATCTTCTTCATCTTATTCTTCCTTTTTTTTCTCATCTTTCTTTGTCAACTTTCAAGAACCAATACTTGAGAGATATCTTTCTCCATAGCTAATACTAACTTGATCATCAAAGGGTTCTAGCCATGCAACCCACCTAGGCCTCATCTGATCCATTTCTGCAGGTCCATTAAGCAAATTCTTCAAATCTAACTTCTCGCCACTTTAGGGACTCTATTCTTGTTGATTGGGTTGAGACCCATCAATTGGCACCATCTGTGGGAAATAATTTCTATTTATTTCCTTTAGGTAATTCCTTTGCTATGAATCCTTCATTCCTTGAGCCACAAGTTACAATTGTTTCCTGAAAATGGGAGAAGATATGGAGAAATATCCAGAGGAAGCCACCTAAATACCTCATGGTAATGTTGCCAATACTTCTCTCAACCTACCTAACCCAACTTCTACAATACCCACTTTTGGAAACCTAACACCAGTCCAAATCCTATAAAGTTTCCTCACTCAAATACCACCCATGGATCTACCCCAAAATGGTGTGTAGACCCTAACTCCAACTACCTATGTTAACTTACAGGTTGCCTCACCCCAAACTGTCTAACTCTTAACCACCCTACTCCAAGTCAAAAAAGCCCTAGAAAACACTCCACCACAAAACCTCAATCCCTCTAGAGACCTAAAAGATGCCAATGCAAGGAGGATAAATTAGCGTTTTAATCTAAATGTCAAAAGAGATGAGCAAGGGGGCAATGAGGAACAAAGAGGAGAGTCAGGGGGCCGAGTAGATTGAGCTTAGTTATTAGGGAGGGAATGGGGGAAAATGCTTGAAGGGAAGGAGTGAAGCAAAGCTAAAGGAGGAGAGGATGAGAGGGAGTCAGAATCAGTAGAAAGAGAGAAAGAGGGTTAAGAAGGGAAAGAGTAGATGAGGTTAGGAGGGAGAGAGAGAGGTCAGGAAAAAAGGGAGGTGATAGGAGAAGAAGCAAGTCCTCAGTAGTATTAGAGCCCCCTCTAGGAGAAGTAAGTTAGTGACAAGTCACCGCCATCATTCTCACCAAGAACCAAGGTGAAGTAATATAAGAAGATCCCTAAAAAGGTATCACTCTAGAAGGAAGAGGGTCGAGGGCCAAGTGGCCATGAGCCAGCATAGACCTTAGGAGATTAGGGATGAGGACTGAACAATATTAGTAGAGGAGATATATTAGGAGAAATGGAGAATCCCAGGAGACTTGAACCTGGTACTGGCCTTAAAGTCACCCATTGTCCCGAACATCGCAGAGTATCGCATGCTAGACAAGTTTAAAGTTCCCAATGTCAAAAAGTAAGATGGTTCTACAGATCCCATAGCCCACCTAATGGATTACAAACATGAAATAGAGTTGTATTACACTAGTGATGCTATAAAATGCAGGGCCTTTAAAGGATCCCTTGAAGAAGTGGCCACTAAGTGGTATCATAGGCTTGAACCAAGAAGTGTCACAAACTTTGAGCAACTGACAGGGAGCTTCCTGAAATGCTTTTGGTCTAGTATACCCTCTGAGATGATCATACAAGCCCTAGAAAAGGTTAAAAAGTTAAAGGGAGAGCCATTAAGAGACTATTTTGCTTAGTTTAATAGGGAAGCTTTGAAGGTGACTAGGCTTAATCAATCCAAAGCTATGGAAGCCCTCCATAATGGTATTGTCCATGATGAATGCTTTAAAGCTCTCAGTGGATAAGCCTCTCAGACCTTAGAAGCAGTTATGGCCCTTACACAAAAACACATCTACCAAGATGAAACTTACAAGAATAGTCAATTGGCTAGAAGATGGGCAAAAGAGGTAGTTGCGGAGCCTTAAAAGAAAACAAAGAAGAAGGAGGGCATAGAGAAGTCAGTGACGGTTGGCTCGACCTAGAAAACTAAGGGCGGGACTAAAAATACCCTAGACATTTCAAAGTTAACCCCATTAACAGCTGCTTCGAAAGTAGTTTTTGCCTCATTTCAAAATAGAGACATCTGATAGAATCCTAGGCTTTGAGGGGAGATCCAAATAAAAGGGATAAAGCCCGATACTACAAGTTCCATACCACTCACGAACATGGTACCAACGAATGCAGGACTGTGATGGAGGAAATCGAAAGGCTTATCAAGCACGACTATTTAAAGGGCTTTGTGAAGAAGGATTAGGCTAGTATGAGCTGGGCAGATAAAAATAAATCTAAATACCTCCTCATCAATGATGAGTCAGTAGGAAATGTGGCCTGTTTGATGGGTGAACCATCTAAGGTCACTTTGAGCCACAATCAAGTGAAAGCTTTATCCCGAATGAGGGAAAGGCCGGAGTATGTGTTCTTCAATGGAGATAAAAGACATGCTGAAGAAGAAGTGTGGAAGTTAAAGCCAAGGGAATACCCTATGGTAATTAAAGCCATCATTAATAACTACAATGTGCATCGGGTCTTTATAAATGATGGAAGCTCAGTAAACCTGTTGTCCAATGTGGCATTCGTGAAAATCGAATTGGAGAATCTGATTTGATAGAATTAGAAGACCCTATCCAAAATTTAGACCAAATGGTGATTTCAACTCAGGGAACTATCACAGTACCCTTTACTTTGTGAAAAGTGCCAAGAGAGCTCACTTTGATGGCCATTTTTGTGGTGGTTAAGGTTCTTATGGCCTATAATGTGTTTCTTGGAAGACCAGTACTTTATGACTTGGATGTTGATATAAATGTTAAAAGGAGGAGAGTGGGGATTCCTTTACCTGATTGCATGGATTTTGACATATACAAGGTTCCATAAGAGGATGGTAAAGTAGAGACCATCAGGAAAAGGTGGACTATGATCCACATTAAAGCTAAAGAGGTAGGGATAATCTAGATGAATGAAAGGGAGATCTCCCAAAGTACACAATCGATAAAAAAGTTGGAAGAATTTCCCATTGGGGAGATGAAGCCTTAGAGATGCCTCAAGCTTAATGCTAACCTCTTGGGGGAGAAGAAGAAGGAAGGTATGGTTTTCTTAGTCCGTAAAAAATGAACATTTGCTTGGGAATCCATAGAGATGCCTGACATTAAGCCAGATGTCATGACCCACAAATTGAACATGGACCCCTCATATTGACCTGGCAAATAGAAAAAAAGGTTCTTTAGAGAAGAAACATATATCACCATTGATGAAGAGGTGAGAAAACTCATGAAAACCAACTTTATCAGAAGTGTACTCTATTTAGATTGGCTAGCTAATGTGGTCCTAGTAAAGAAGTCTAATGGGTTCTAACGAATGTGTGTAGATTTCACGAACCTCAACAGAGCATGTCCGAAGGATTCCTACCCCTTGCTTATGATAGATAAGATAATGGACTCCACATCAGGGTATGAGTATCTATTCTCCTTCAATGCCAAATAAGGGTACCATCAAATCTGGATACACCCGAAGGACAAGGAGAAAATGTCTTTCATCATGAAAAAGGAGACCTACTACTACACCTCTATGCCTTTTGGGATAAAGAATGTAGGGGCCGCATACTAGCAGTTGGTTAACATGATCTTTACTAATCAGTTGGGAAGGAACCTGGAGGCATATATGGATGATATAATCATCAAGAGCTAGGCATTTGAAGATCACATCAGGGATTTGGAAGAGGTGTTTAGTGTGATGAATGAATATTATCTGACACTGAATCTCGAGAAATGTGCTTTCTTCATCCTGTGGGGAAAATTCCTAGGGTACCAGGTGAGTGAAAGAGGAATAGAGCTAAATTTGAACAAAGTGTAGGCTAGCCTAGACATTTTTCCACCTAAAAACTTAAAGGAGGTCTAAAAGCTTATAGGAAGGCTAGTGGTACTGAAGAGGTTCATGTCAAAATCGGCTGAAAAATAACTGCCACTCTTCAAAAAGTTAAGGAAAAGTAAAGACTTCAAATGTACTGAGGATTGCCAAAGGCATTAGATGACTTGATGACCTTATTGGCATCGTACCAAGTCTTGAGAAGGCCTCTCCTGGGAGAAGAAGTATTGATATACCTTTATGCTTCACCATATGCAGTGAGCTTCATGTTGCTCAAAGAAGAAATAGAAGTAAAAAGGTCAATCTACTATTTCAGTAAGGTCATTTAGAGGGAAAAGGTGAATTATGGGCTGATTAAAAAGGTTGTGTATGCTTTGGTTTTGTCTTATAGGAAATTTAAGGTGTATCTAAAAGCTCACCAAGGAGTGGTAGTGATTGACCAACCACTCAAGAGAGTCCTCCATAAGCCAGAAATATCAGGAAAAATCTGAAATGGTCCATAAAACTAGAAGAACATGGTCTACAATATCATATAAGGGCAGTAATTAAAGCATAGGCCTTAGCAGACTTCATCTCCAAGTGTTCCTTCCTTGATTAGGATACTAAGGACGAAGAAGAAGGAAAAGAAAAAGGCAATCAAAAGCATGAGATAGGAACTATATATGGATGGAGCTAGGAGCACAGAAGGAATAGAGCTGGCATAGTGCTGAAGAATGAAAATGGAGTCCTCTTAGAATATGCCCTAAGGTTGGATTTTGGGAATACCAACAACACCGTAGAGTATGAGGCCATGGTACAATGCTTAAGCTTAGCTGACCACCTCTTATAGAAACCCTGAATGTGTACACCGACTCTAAATTAATTGTGGGGCACAGCAAGGGGGAATATAAGATAAAGGAGGGGGAAATGACCATATATGCAGATAAGGTAAAGTAGATAGTAGAACATATGAAGGGTAAAGGGGTTATGGTGAATTTCATCAAAATTCCCAAAAGCAAGAATGCGAGAGCTGATTGCCTTAGCAAATTAGCAGTGCAACACTCCACAGGACTGCCTAAGAGAGTTTTCTTAAGAACTTTAGCTACCTCTAACATCAAAAAGGGGGAGAGGGTCATAGAGATATAGAGCAAATCATGTTGGATGGACCCAATTTAGGCATATTTGAAGGAAGGCAAATAACCATATGATCCAGAAGAGGCTATACGGGTGAAGAGGAAGAGTGCATATTTTTCAATCCATCAAGGGAAGCTGTATAATAGTGCATAATCCTTACCATGGCCTAGATGTTTCACCCCCTTGGAGGCTAAATATGCACTTCAAGAAATGTATGAAGGATCTTATAGGATGCACATTGGAGAAAAAGCTTTGGAGGCCAAAGCAATAAGGCTGGGATATTGGTGGCCCACAGTGAAGGAAGATGTGAAGAGAATAGTCCAAAAGTGTCAAGCCTGTCAAAGATTTTCTAGAATGGAAAGAGCTCCTGCAGCAGAACAAATGCCCATTCACAGTGCATGGCCATTTGCCAAGTGGGGAATGAACATAATGGAACCATTTCCCATGGTAAAAGGGTAAAGAAAGTTCTTTTTAGTGGTAGTAGAGTGCTTCACCAAATGGGTGGAAGTAGAACATTATGATCCAATTTCACTAGAAGAACATTATTTATAGAGTTGGCATCCCTTACCAATTCATAAGTGACAATGAGAAGCAATTCAAGAATGCAAAAATGAGTGAGTTTTGTTTAGGACTAAATATTAAGCATCACTTTTCATATGTTTTTAATCTTTAAACAAATGGACATGTGGAGGTGACTAATCAAACCCTTCTGTAAGGACTCAAGAGAAGACTAAAAGGTCATGGTAGGAATTGGGCGTATAAGCTCCAACACATCGTGTGGGCCTATCGGACCACACCAAGAGAACCTACTGGGGAGACTCCATTCAACTTGAAATATGGCACTGAGGTAATAATATCGGTTGACATAGGGTTATTAAGTGGAAGAGTCAACTATTGTAAAGATCCAATTAATGATGTCTTGAGGTGGATTGATTTAGATTTAATAGAAGAACTGAGGGAACACATTCTCATGAGACAGGCAAATTACAAGAATAAAATGATCTCCTACTTCAAAAAAAAAGTCAAAACCAGGATCTTTGAAGAAGGTAACTTGGTCATGAGAAGCCTAGAAGCAACTGGTAAGAAAGAAGGCATATGCAAGCTTACAGCCAACTAGGAAGGTCCTTTCAAGATAGCAAAGGTTATAAGGCCAACCACTTATAAACTTGTAACTATGAGCTATAAAGACATTCCTTATACTTGGAATGTCCAACGTCTCAAGTTGTATTACTAGTGATTAAGAAAGTAAAGATAGTACCTTATTCCATCTAAAACACCATTTTTAATAGGTAAAACCCTTTGTTAAGGTAAGGTCCTTCCCAAAGGAGGAAGGTAAAACATTTGTTAAGGCAAAGTCCTTCCCTATGGAGGAAGGTAAAATCCTTGCTAAGATAAGGTCCTTCCTTAAAAAGGAAGATAAAATCCTTGCTAAGACAAAGTCCTTCCATAAGGAGGAAGGTAAAATCCATGCTAAGGAAAAGTCCTTCCTCAAGGAGGAAGATAAAACCCTTACTAAGGCAAGGTCCTTCCCTAAGGAGGAAGGTAAAACCTTTGCTAAGGCAAAGTCATTCCCCAAGGAGGAAGGTAAAATCCTTACTAGGGCAGGGTCTTTCCCTAAGGAGGAAGGTGAAACCCTTACTATGGAAAAATATCCTTCCCTGAGGATGAAGGTAAAACCTTTGCTAAGATAAAGTCCTTCCCTAAGGAGGAAGATAAAACATTTGCTAAGGAAAAGTCCTTCACCAAGGAAGGAGGTAAAATCCTTACTAAGGTAAGGTCCTTCCTCAAGGAGGAAGGTAAAACCCTTGCTAGGGCAAGGTCCTTCCTCAAGAAAGAAGGTAAAACCTTTACTAAGGCAAAGTCATTCCCTAAGGAGGAGGGTAAACCTTTGTTAAGGCAAAGTCCTTCCCCAAGGAGGAAGGTAAAACCCTCACTAAGGCAAGGTCCTTCCCTAAGAAGGAAGATATAACCTTTGCTAAGGCAAAGTCATTCTCTATGGAGGAAGGTAAAACCTTTGCTAAGGCAAAGTCCTTCCCCATGGAGGAATGTAAAATCCTTTCTAAGGCAAGGTCCTTCCATAAGGAGAAAGGTAAAACCTTTGCTAAATAAGTGTCCTTCCCAAAAGAGGAAGATAAAACCTTTGCTAAAGCAAAGTCCTTCCTCAAGGAGGAGGGTAAGATCTTTGCTAAGGCAAAGTCCTTCCCCAAGGAGGAAGGTAAAATCCTAGCTAGGGAAAGGTCCTTCCCTAAGGGGGAAGGATAAATCAATAATAAAAATTAGAAAGGGGGGATAATAACCCTGTTAAAGGCAAGATCACTCCCTAAGAAAGGGGATAAAATATTTATGTAATCAATGTTAAGGAAAAAATTTCTTCAAGGAAGAGTAATTAGCCGACAAAAAAAGTAAACAAATAACACATTAAACACAAAGTAAAATAAGGTAGAAAGAATAAAATAAATTCCACTTCTATCAATGTCAAATTTACAAGTTATGGATAAATATACACAAAGGGAAAAAAAGAGAAAGAAAAAGTGAACTAAAATAAATACAAGGAATAAGAGCTTCCTTAAGGTTCAGCTAAGTTAGGAATTACAATTATAAAAGAAGTCACTTCATCCCCACAAGTGTCTTCATCAGATTCCCCAACTTCGGAAGTATATCTAGGGGGAAAGGAGGGTCATCTTTTATAGCATAAAGGCTAGTTAGAGTCAGATTTAAACTTTTAACATATTGGCTCAAAGAAGGAACTTGGTGCTCCTCTCCCATTTTCCCTTACATGGGAGGAAACTTCTCAAGTACCTAAGGAAGGCAGCCTAAATTTCTAACAAGGACAAGTTGTATCCTCTAGTTAGGGCCTTAACATGGTTCGTATAGTTTAAGCAACTAAAATGCTCTAACTAAAATAAGTTATTCAAAAGGCTCAGTCTGTCGAACTCTAGTGAGTTGGCTCGAGCAGTATCAAAATCTAGAGTTTGCTTAATCTAGGGGTATTCCTTGGTAAGCCTCTATTTCCTATTCAAGTTCCTATCCAGCTTGGCCTTTCTCTCAACCAAGGAGTCCTTCTCCACTTGAAAGGCTTCATCTAGCTCTTTAGTGGAAATAGTTAAGGCTTTCACTTGCCCTTTGAGATTGTCAGCCTCATAAGTAGCTGTCTCAAGCTTCTCCTTAGCTAGGCAAACATCTACTTCAGTCTGGTCCACCTTCTTGCACTCCTCCACTTAGGAGCGGCAGTACTTACTAGCTTGAGCCAGAGGTTGTTTAGCCTCATCTCGGGTAGACTGGAGCTCGGCCTGCATTTGTTCCCAATGTCAAATAGCCTCTTGCAGTAGAGTTTTTTCAAGTAAGAAAGGAAATTTTGGGAGGATATAAAAAAAATTATTATAAGAAATGAACATAGAGAACAAGGGACTTACACCTAGGCTAGAACCAAATGCCAAGAGATGAAGTGGGAGATTCTAGCTCTTGCTCTCCAAAGTAAGAGTATGGGGACCAGAAGAGGACACCACAACAATGGGAGTAGACTTAGAAATGTCCAAGGAGGACACCAGAGAGGTAGGGTCCTCAGTAATAGTAGTAGAAACCTTAGTAGGAAGAGCAGTAGTACCAAAAGCTTCTGGGGTCCCTCTTGATGGATGAAAGACATGTTCAGATGGAAGAGTCTCCCCAACACCTAGAGGACTAAGCCCATCAAAGATCTCCACCTCCGTTGGAGGAGAAGTACAAACTTCCTTAATTATGAGAGTGGACAGGTGGACCTCCGCAATGTTGGCAGTAGGAGGATCAGCCTTAGTAGTAGGAGGGATGGTGGATGCCTTAGTAATAGGGACCTCCAGAGTACTAAATTCATCAGCTAAGGGCAAGGGGTGGATGACCTTCCTAATGGCTGGCAGAGGAGTGAGAGTAACTAGAGGATAAGAAGGTATTATCAAAACTCCAACAGGGGCAGACTTCTCAGGAACCTCTGATTCATTAGCAGGCTAGGGGGCAGTAGGAGTGATCTCATTGGAAATTTATGGCTCCTTAGTAGAGGGAACCTCTTGAGTATGAAGGGGGATAAGTGAACTCACCTCAACCAAAGGAGGTGTGTTTAGCTCCTCTTCAAGCTTAATACCCTCTGACAAAATAAAAAAAAAGAAGTTAGAAAAATAATAGACAAGGAAAGAAAATAAAAAACAAGTAAAGGAAGACTCATCTAATACCATCACTATCAGGAGGTAACTTCTATCATGCGAGCCTCTTAGTCCAATGAACTAAGAAACAGGGACGAGGTCATGAGGCAGACCATTTCACCTTCCCAACCGTGGGTTACATTACTAGGTTTAAGAGATTTTAAATCAAAGGAAGGGTGAGGGAAAGAGGTATTAAAAATGGGAATCTCCCCCTCTGAGTCCTCACTTGAGGAGTTTGAGATTAAATAGGAAGATTCACCCGGACGAAGTGAAATTCTCCAATTGAAAGAATATATTTGAACTTCTTAGTGGAAGAGATGATTTTTAGGACCAACCGAGGAGGTGAGACAGATTTTTAGGGGGCTTTTTTTGGTTCGGTCAGGGTTCAATAGGTGGATGATAGGGTAGTAGCCTCATTAGATGACTTTCCAGAATTAATAGGGTGGAAGGAATGGGTGTCTCACCTAAGGGACACTTGGACTCAGTACCTTGAGGTGTTTTCCTTATAGGAATCTTTTAGTAAGTCCTAAGCAAGCCCACAACTCAGGTGACACTCATTTCCTCATCTAGACATATTACTACCCTCACTTGCAAAAGGTTCATTGAATGCCAGAAATGGTTCTTGTTGGGGGACGTTTGTTTTATAAGTTTAATGGTTGTTAGATAGCCATTTTGGAGGATCTCATACTCCCTAATTATCTCTTCAAATATAAGGTTCATGGTCTCATCTATAATGTCATACTTGTGTGGCCTCTTAAACCTAAACGACACGTCAAACATGGTGTAATCAAGTCCAGTTGAAGATGGTCCAGCAACAATACCTTCAGGCATCTTCACCTTGGGTTCCTTGAAGGGTAGAGGTTGAGCCAGTTTAAGGGGGGTGTAGGGTGGGGGGCAATGATTGAGTTGGCTAAGTGGACGAAATGAATTACTTAGCATTGGTAACAACCTCAATCATTATAGTTAGAATAGAAGTTGGGGGAGTCTCCATCGCCTGGATGCCCTCCTTCTTAATAAAAAAGTAGTTAAAGTCACTTCACTCTCCTTTCTCCACCAAGCTGTAGTGAAAGTGGTAGACCATCCATTTTGGGGAGTGATAATTTAAGGACTTCAGTACCTCATCTCTATGCCACAACTTCCCATCCGTGAATTCTCAGATGCATATTAGGATGTCATTCCAGAGGCAGGGGTACCGTATTGAAGCCTGAATCCTATATGTCAAATCCTTACACCAATCTAGTTCATCTTTGATGGGAACTACATCACAAAAGACCAGAAGTTAAAAAATAACACAATTAAAGAACTAAGAGAGAATGCTCATAGGAAGCTCACCTAATATACTTTGCAATATCTCCACTAAGGTAGGAGACTTGTTTGCCCTAGTTAGGAAGCTACACTCGAGCAATTTCACCTAGTCATATTAGACCCAGTATCCTATCAGTGCCTTAAATCATAAATAATGGTTTTCAAAGAGTTCGTTTCCCCCTTCTATCTTAGTGGGATAGTCGAAGGCATTCAATTCAACCTTTTTCTTAGGGAACTTGAGGGCCTCAAGAAATTTGAACCCTGCAGCTAGATGACCTCCTTCAAGGATGGAGTCTATGGAGGTGAAGGAATCTTTCCTAGGTCACATCTTATCCAAATTACCCTAAAACAGACCCATCTTTAGATGACAGACAGAAGTATATATTAGTAGTGTATGCCCTAGAGCATACACTCAGTATGTGAATGTAAATGCAAACCTAACTGGTTTTAGTATATATGTTATTTAAGTGAATTTACTCGTAGTATCGAACGTATATATGTCCCTTAAGTATTCTGTAGGGAATCTATTCTCAAAGAGTTTGAGAATATAAGTGATAGATTGCCCTTTTAATAGATATTTTAAAGGTAGTTCATGGTCATAGGATTATTGGTAGGTACACCATTAATCCGGAAGACCTCCACCTTTATTATCATCCATGATGAGTATTGGATACTTATTGGTATAGAGGTAGTGAATCTTATGCTATAGACACGTGGTGTCATGATAATATGTGAGCACACTTATATGATGAGTATACTACATAGTGATGTTAGATGATGGAAACATGGGTCGTTACCTACCAGTCATTATCACATCATTTAGATCATGATTGTATATATAATCCTAAGACTTAAGGTGACATGTTATCTAGCATATTGGTGGATATGGCTTGGTACTGCTTACATACCGATGTTAGTCATGTATTAGTATATGGCATATGATGGCCATAATCAGTGGAATGTTGGGATCAGTATTTAACCAAGATAGAATTCATTAACTTGGATAACCAAGGAAGGAATCCTATAACTTTTAGTTATTCCTGATATGCAAATCCCTTACCAGGGTGGATAAAGTTCACTAGAAAGAGTTTCTAGTTGGAACCGGTTTATCGAGAACTAATACTGGATAGAAGT